>WBZZ01006179.1:0-32500 GCA_019918135.1 Paulinella micropora
TTGCAGAACCGCCAGCCATCATACCAACTGAACAAAAATCTGAGATGCCAATGGCGACCGGGAGGAACAAGCCCAAGCCGCTATTTGCATTAAAATTTAGTGAACAGTATTATGAGCAACAGAGAAAAGAAAAGAAAGCAAGGTTGAATAGACTCCTCTATGCTTTCTTACTTCAATCTTGCGCTCATGATAGGAAAGTGATGGCTACTATGAGACAAGGGGAACCGATGGGGTAGCCTGCTTCTTGGCCCTCAAGAAACATTATGGGGGGCTGGACCTCATAAAGTTTGAAGAGGACCAAGAAGCAGTCTATCACTCTTACCCAAAGGAACCCAGTGAGGTGAGTGCATGGCTAGCTAACTACACTACCCTTTTGAAGAAGCAGGAAAAGTTGATGGGAGTCATTCCTGAGATCATGAAAACCGATATGATCATGAGGAAGCTCAAACACATGCAACCCTTTAAAAGGTACCACCAAAACACCTGGCAAGCTTTACTCCCCCATCAGAGACCCAACCTTGAGGAGTTCTTAAAGGTGATAGAGCAACTCGCTCAAGGTCATGTCTCTCAGGGCAAGTTACGTAAGCTATACGGTTCCGGAAGCTCTAATTCTGATCCTATCACTATCAATTTGGTAGGGGCAGCTAAGAGCAAAAGGAACCCCAAACTACCTCAAACAAGAACTAGCACTCAAGGAGGGGGGGAGGAAGACTTGTGTTGGAACTGCCTCTCCCCCGACCATAGGATTGCTTTCTGTCTTGTTAAATGTCAACTGACTGACTGCCCTAAGGATGGACACGGTCCCTTAAGGTGTCCTCTTAGAAGACGAGCTAGAGTGTCTGATAAAGGACAAGTGAGAGAGAGGGATCAGGACAGGCAGTCGGAGAAGACAAACAGACAAGACAAGAGAGAGGAGACAAAAAGTAAGAAGAAGAAGAAGAAGAAGAAGAAGAAGAAGAAGAAGAAGAAGAAGAAGAAGAAGAAGAAGAAGAAGAAGAAGAAGAAGAAGAAGAAGAAGAAGAAGAAGAAGGAGAGCAGCAAAGAGAGAAGAAAGCTGAAGGCATCTGATTTCATTAAGAAGAAGAAGATGATAAGCTTGAATGCCGAGTCCCCTTCCTCTTCCTCTTCTTCCTCTTCAGAGTGACGAAGAAGAAGACCCAAGTGTACCAGATAACCTTGAGCCTTCTTCTATGTCAGACTCAGAGTCAGAAGACGAGGGAGAGGTGGGGTACATCCATCATATGGCTATCATGATGATGAGAAGAGAGGGAGAGGAAGAAGAGGGAGACAACGAAACACACGAACCCCCCCCCCCCCCCCCCCCCCCACTCATCTACACCCCACACACCACTTTTGTCACACGCATTTGTGCCACCTGGCGCGGAAGATAGAGGTGAGGGTGAGCGGGAGACTGGTGTGCGAGGGGGAGATGAGGACAAGCATGCATCATCTATTCAAAACGCCTCCACACACACTCGCCCCACTATCCCACCCCTTCACGAGAACAACTTTTTTACGTCCCTTGATATGGCTGGTGACCCCGCTCCTCTTAACCAGATCATACCACTGGAAGAGAAGTGGGCACTCAGACGTACCAGGGCGGGTTACGTAAAAATACTCGTGAAAGGGCTGCATCCTATACACATTCGTGAGGTAGGTGGCCCACCCCTCAACCTCCACTGCAAACCGATACGTAAGAGTAGTTGTCATGTCACTAGTAGTAAGCAGTGCGTGCCTGACACTGGTATTCGGTGCTCGTGGTGTTTGGGGCAGCGAGAAAAGGGGCAAAGGGTGGAGAGTGTGCAGCTAGGTTAGTAGAGCATGACTTCTGTGGCAAGCACCTTGATCAAGAGAGAAAGAGGGGGGAAATACTAGCGAAGTATAGGGATAAATTGAACTTAGGTCTTCTACCTCCTTACGATGCTCTTACTATTGGACCTGCCACCTTATTCACTAAAATCTCCCTATGGAGACAGCACATAGTGACTCGTCCCTCACCTAACCCTGCCCCATTACATACTACTACCAATACACCGACCACTACTACACAGAACATACGTAGGAGAGAGATGGGAGTAGGGGGAGTAGAGGGAGTAGGTGTAGGGATAGGACAGTTCGTGCCTACCTCTGTGTTGTCCCCATCTCATGCACAACCCACACCCCAAGCACAGTCCTTGAGTATGTTGTCGGCACCCCTTGTACCACATAAAGCATCCGTGACATCTGCATTGTTAACTCATGCACACTCTGTGTCTCGTGTTGTGTCTGTCCCACCTGAAAGAGAGCCGGGAGAAACCCCAAACAGCCAACCAACCGTTCCTATGACCTCCGAACAGAGGAAAGTAGGGACGGTAGAGGGTAAACAGGCGTTGGGCAGTGGGGGACTTTCCCCCATTGAAGAGTTTCAACGACTCCTCAATGCCCTCGCCCAAGGGTTTAAGAATAGAACAGTGAAAGACGGACAGATCGTAACGAAGAGTGGGGAGTACGATGAGTTTTACACTGAGGTGTATTATGCGATACATGACTGCATAATAAGTATGGCTACCAAACACGAAAACCCATTTGCACGTGGGATTGTCGCTTCTTTTCCTTACATGTTGAAGGAAATAGAGGAACTTGAAGCTGTGTTGGGGGGGTAAGACACCCCCGGACGAGGATGAGACTCAGTCCCACGACACCACAACCAACACATAAAGCACAAACACGGCAACACAAGACAACACACATGCTGAATGCGCTGTTATGCTGACGGGAAATGAGACAGACAGCGATATTAAAGCTAGTAGTATTGTGTGGGTAGATGACAGTGGAGCAAGCGAAACGCAGTCACCCGACAAATCCACATTCGTCAGACTTGTGAGAGCCCCGCAGAAGTTCAGAATTGCAAAAGGAAGTATTAGAACTGAGTATAAAGACAAGGTTCAAATGAACCTCTCAGGCTCTCATGGGGATGAAGTCTGTGTATTTGATTCGCATACTACCTAGAACCCACATTTAAAGTATGGGCTTGTCGCAACCTCGGCATGGGTGCGAAAAGGGCTCACCGTTGTGCATCAAAACAGTCAGGTCATCGTCCTAAACAAACCTATCCGAATCGAGGAGAAACAGATAGTAGCTAGGGGGAGAGCTCTACCTAACAACCTCACGGTTTTCGATGCCCCAGGGACCAAACCCCTCAACCCCCATGAGTGGTATGAGCCCACCGCACAGTCTCCCCTCAACACGGAAACAACCTCTCAACTCACCCCTCCTCCTGAAACAAGTGAGGCTCCCGAGTCCGATGATTCATCGGGCTCGGGGGTACAAGCTTGACAACTGCCCTTTCACCTTCCTCAAAAGGCCAACTTACCTGTATATCATGACATAAACTGTTCTTCGTCTCCTTGTATGTGGTTGGCAATGTGATGTGTCTCGTACTTACGTGCCTTATTCTACTGAGATAGACACAGAGAGAGGTGAGAGAGCAAAGCAGGAGGATGACAAAGTGTTGTCCGTCCCCACTATCATGAAAACATACACGCCACTGTATTTCACCGCATGTGTAAACACAGAGGGGTAAAAGCCATGGAAAGAATGGCTAAGTATATGGGAGTAAAGATAGTGGGAGAGAGTGGAGAGAACGAATAATGAAGTGTGAGTGGTGTTTGCGGAATAAGATCAAAAAGACACCACACTTCAAAAAGAACCATCATATCGTAGAGCACCGACCTGGATTCACCTTTCCATGGATACCCAGGGTTGGTGGAATACGATATCATGAGACGGTAAGCGATATAAATTTACCGTTAAGTGCTTAGCGTCCAACTTTGAACTTGATTACTATTTACGTCACAAGAATGAAATTTTTCCTTGTTTTCTCAAAGCTACCGACTTCTTTGAGAGACATTCAGGAAAGAAGGTTAAGTTTATTACTTGCGACCAAGAATACAGGATGTATACAGAGTTCAAAGAGTGGGTTGACGTGAATCAGCCAGTCTTTCTCGCGGCCCCGACAGGGGAGAAACAGGTCGTTGCTAAGGTAGAGAGGTCCCACCAAACCAATGGTGGGCCTGCCAGAGCTATCCTTAGCGACGCCGAACTTCCACCCTTTATGTGGGTGGAAGCAGAGAAAGCCGCGACGTATTTCAGCAATCTCTTGCCCATAGCTCATGGACCCTTCAAAGGGAAATCCCCCTACGAGGTCATCCACAAACCTAAACCCATGCTACATCACCTCAGACCTATAGGGTGCATCGCTTTTATGAAAGTGGATGCTAAGAGGGGGAAAGGAGAAAGGGGAAAGAGAGGGGGAAAGGAGAAAGGGGAAAGAGAGTAATATTTCTCGGGTACGAACGGAATACCGGATATTATCGGGTGTATGATCCGGTTGCAAGGAAAATACACGGTAATGTTCGTGATGTCGTGTTCGATGTCTGGAAATTGGGGAAGAGGGAGGCATCTAAATCTCTAGCAGGAACAAACACCTCTGAAGAGATATTTTCAGTGAAATGGCATTTGCCCCCTCCCGAACCCCAACGAACCCTACGACACCCAGAAAGTCAAGGTAATGTTCCGGGAGATCGCGGTAGAGGTATTTCCGACTGAGGGAGACACTTCCCCAGCCGGGGGTCTATCATCCGGATCGCCCCCACATTAGGCGCCCCCCAATTGACCCCAATACAGAGAACGGCGATACTAAGGCAGTGGAAGTCAGGGAGGACAGATCTGACTCACCACCCCCAGTACCTCCTACCCCGAAAGGTATGACTCCTAAGCTCAGTGGGGATCAGGGGGAGGCGAAAGTCACGAAAAAGAAACATAGGATCAAAGAGAGACAAGATTTGTCCGGGATATATATGGAAATTCCGGCCAAAGCGTGGGGAGAGGGATGGGCGAAACAAACTTACGGGAATAATAATTGGCAAACTGCGGTTCGCAAGGAACGGTATCTGCACCCGCTGCCCCAGTTGTCCGTAAAACCAAACGTTTCCCAGCACACGCGGTCCTCTTTGATGACGGAGTTACCGATAAAGTGATTGATACGGAAATTCTCAAGTATGTCGTTGCTCATATCCCGGTAAAACCACCACCCCAATCGACCACCCCAAATGACGACGAGAATCAAAGTGAAGTCACCGCGCCCAATGCGGGTGGCCTAAACTTTGATACCACGTCCGAATTTGCGTTTGTCGAGGGGGAGAGGGAAAGGGTGGCTGAGCAACGGGCTGAACACAGCTCTAATTGGAGATCGCATGAACAAGGCAAAATTTCCGGGGAAAACGTCATCTCGGAAGGACAAGGAGCGCACATGTCACGGTATGCGCCCGAGAATAACGTGCGGAATGTTGTCTTGTCAGTGAGAAATTTCCGGAATTCCCGGTGATACAAAAACCAAAAGACCGTAAGCAAGCTCGGCAGAAGAGTTCGAGAAGCTGAAGGAACTTAGGGCTTTTGTTTGGCGTAAGGAAAAGGAATCTAGAATGTCCGGGACACCAATCATTCCGGTAAAATGGATAGACACCGTCAAGCAACAGAGTACGCTAGATGAGTTCCATAAAGCCCGAATTACGTTGAGAGGGGACCTTTTGAAGGCGTACGCCCAGTATGACCCTAGAAAGACTTACTCCCCCACCGCTCAACATCGGACAATTTTACTCATGATAGCCTACGCCGCATGCTTTGGGATCGACTTATGGCTGATTGATTTTACCACTGCCTCTCTCCACGCCAAAATCCCGTACAACATTTACGTAAGGCCACCGCCCGAATTTCAATTGGAGGATTACGTTTGGCTTTTGAAGAAGGCCTTATACTGCCACCCGGAATCTAGTCGGTTGTGGTACGATATGTCGTACGGGGAACTCACGGGGGAACTTGAGTTCAGAACCTTTACGCTCGATAGAGCTTCCTTCATAAGACATGGGAGTACAAAACCACATCCTATCCTTCCATGTCGATGACGGATGCCAGGCTGCGACTAGGTCTGAACACCTCAAGATGGTCGCCCACTTTGAGAAAAAGGGATTTAGATGCAAAGATCTGGGTAAAGCCACAGAGATCGATTGGGGTGGCGGTTTTGGGACATGAGCAATGACATACTTGAGAATTTCCGTATCAATCACTTTGTCGGTAACTCCATCATCAAAGAGGACCGCGTGTGCCGGGAAAGGTTTGGTTTTACGGACAACTGGGGCAGCGGGTGCAGACACCGTTCCTTTGCGAACCGCAGTTTGCCAAATATTCCCGTAAGTTTGTTTAGCCCATCCTTCTCCCCACGCTTTGGCCGGAATTTCCATATATATCCCAGACAAATCTTGTCTCTCTTTGATCCTGTGTTTCTTTTTCGTGACTTTCGCCTCCCCCTGATCCCCACTGGGCTTAGGAGTCATACCTTTCGGGGTAGGAGGTACTAAGGGTGGTGGGTCAGATCTGTCCTCCCTGACTTCCACTCCCTTAGTATTGCCGTTCCCTGTATTGGGGTCAATTGGGGGGCGCCTCATGTGGGGGCGATCCGGATGATAGACCCCCGGCTGGGGAAGTGTCTCCCTCAGTCGGAAATACCTCTACCGCGATCTCCCGGAACATTACCTTGACTTTCCGGGTGCTGTTGGGTTCGTTGGGGTTCGGAAGGGGGCAAGTGCCATTTCACCGAAAACATCTCTTCAGAGGTATTGGTCTCTGCTAGAGACTTGGATACTTCCCTCTTCCCCAATTTCCAGACATCGACCGACATCGCGAACATTACCGTGTATTTTTCTTGTGACCGGATCATACACCCGATAATATCCGCTATTCCGTTCGTACCCGAGAAATATTACTCTCTTTCCCCTTTCTCCTTTCCCCCTCTTAGCGTCCACTTCATAAACGCCATACACCCGATAGGCCTGAGGTGATGGAGCATGGGTTTACGTTTGTGGATTACTTCGTAGGGGGATTTCCCTTTGAAGGGCCATGAGCTATGGGCAAGAGATTGCTAAAATAGGTTGCAGCTTTCTCTGCTTCCACCCACATAGAGGGTGGAAGTTCGGCGTCGCTAAGGATAGCTCTGGCGGGCCCACCATTGGTTTGGTGGGAACTCTCTACCTCAGCGACAACCTGTTTCTCCCCTGTCGGGGCCTCGAGAAAGACTGGCTGATTCACGTCAACCCACTCTTTGAACTCTGTATACATCCTGTATTCTTGGTCGCAAGTAATAAACTTAACCTTCTTTCCTGAATGTCTCTCAAAGAAGTCGGTAGCTTTGAGAAAACAAGGAAAAATTTCATTCTTGTGACGCAAATAGTAATCGAGTTCAAACTTGGATGCTAAGCACTTAACGGTAAATTTATATCTCTTACCGTCCCATGATATCGTATTCCACCAACCCTGGGTATCCATGGAAAGGTGAATCCAGGGTCGGTGCTCTACGATATGATGGTTCTTTTTGAAGTGTGGTGTCTTTTTGATCTTATTCCGCAAACACCACTCACACTTCATTATTCGTTCTCTCCACTCTCTCCCCACTATTTTTACTCCCATATACTTAGCCATTCTTTCCATGGCTTTTACCCCTCTGTGCTTACACATGCGGTGAAATACAGTGGCGTGTATGTTTTCATGATAGTGGGGACGGACAACAGGACACAGTACTCTGTCATCCTCCTGCTTTGCTCTCTCACCTCTCTCTGTGTCTGTCTAGGGGGAGAAGGAAAGGGTGGCTGAGCAACGGGCTGAACACAGCTCTAATTGGAGATCGCATGAACAAGGTGAAATTTCCGGGGAGAACGTCATCTCGGGAAGGACAAGGAGCGCACATGTCACGGTATGCGCCCGAGAAGAACGTGCGGAATATTGTCTTGTCAGTGAAAATTTTCCGGAATTCCCGGTGATACAAAAACCAAAAGACCGTAAGCAAGCTTGGAAGAAGGAGTTCGAGCAGCTGAAAGAACTTAAGGCTTTTGTTTGGCGCAAGGAAAAGGAAGCTAGAATGTCCGGGACACCAATCATTCCGGTAAAATGGATAGACACCGTCAAGCAACAGGGTACGCTAGATGAGTTTCATAAAGGCCGAATTACGTTGAGAGGGGACCTTTTGAAGGCATAGACCCAGTATGACCTTAAAAAGACTTACTCCCCCACTGCTCAACATCGGACAATTTGCTCATGATAGCTTACGCCGCATGCTTTGGGATCGACTTATGGCTGATTGATTTTACCACGGCCTACCTACATGCCAAAATCCCGTACAACATTTACGTAAGGCCACCGCCCGCCCGAATTCCAATTGGAGCATTACGTTTGGCTTTTGAAAAAGGCCTTATACTGCCACCCGGAATCTGGTCGGTTGTGGTACGATATGTTGTACGGGGAACTCACGGGTGAACTTAAGTTCAAAACCTTTACGCTCGATAGAGCTTCCTTCATATTAAGACATGGGAGCAGCCTCAAAACCACACAACTCTTATCCTTCCACGTCGATGACGGATGCCACGCGGCAACTAGGTCTGAACACCTCAAGTAAGTCGCGCACTTTGAGAAAAAGGGTTTCAGGTGCAAAGATCTGGGTAAAGCCACAGAGTTCAAGAATATTCAGATTGCTCAAACTGAGAAAGGGATTGTGTTACATCAACACAAATACGAACTTCTCATTTTGAACGAACTAGGATATATGAACGAAGTACCTGCTAAAACCCCATTCACATCTGAAAATCCCGCCCTCTCAAGAAAGACCACCGGCTATTGAAATATGACCTAAGGTGCCTAATAGGCATGCTTATCTTTTTAGCCGTGCACACGAGGCCCCTCCTAATTTGCCCGTTGAGTATTGCGGCTAAATCCCAAGTACCCGATCCCGACACATCATATGCGATGGCGCACCGCATGTTCTTGTGGTTGTTAACACCAAGGGCGCTGTTTTTCCGGAGGGGAGACAAGAATCTTAGGAAACTATTAGAATCTTGTTTCTCCGTTCCAAAAACCCCCAAAGGCTGGCAGTCTAACCATGGGTCATGCGCTGCGGCCAATGCAATGAACGAATTCACAGAAAAGCCTGGAATTCCCGGGATGGAAGCTCTCAGTGTACCAATCATCGCTAATGTCGATAGGATAATCTCGGAAAATCCGTTGGTAGGGTTTGTGGACATTGCAGTAAAATATTGCTGTTGACATTCAAGACAACAACAAAAATTAGTTTTTCATTTTTGTGTCAGATTTTCATTTTTGTGACAGTTTTTCATTTTTGTGACAAAAATTCAAATTTTCAAATTTAACGGTAACATTTCGCGAAAATTTACGATATTTTGCGGACGAATATAGCAGTTAATTTGAAAAATTCAAATTTTCACCCAAAATCAAAATTCCAACCAAAACTGAAATTCCAACCAAAACAGAAAAATCAATTTTTTTTGTTGTCTTGAATGTCAACAGCAATAGCTGTTAGATAATTTCAGACGGCAGTTACGCTTAGAATGTTTTCGTTAGGACTGATAATAATTACCAATTTGATAAGACTGGAACTAATCTTTATTGATTGGGTGTAACAGTACAATTACTTAAGTCAGCCAGGCATGTGCCTTAGTATACCAGTGCTAGTATTGGCGGTAAAAAGTCTTACTCAGTAAAATCTCACAACCTGATCAAAAGCGATCTACTTAAGTGTTCCGGCTCTATCCGGCCTCTGTCAACTGTTCAAGTTTACTACCGGAGATTTTATCATAGTGGTGGACTCCGATTTTGCAGGAGATAAAGTTTCACGAAAATCTCGGTCCGGGTATGTTTACTTATTCAATGGGACTCCGGTGGCATGGTTCTCAAAACTGCAATCGGTAATAGCTCAATCCACGTTGGAATCCGAAACGGTGTCGGCTAACGAGGCAGTAAGAGAACTCCTCGCGATATTGCAATCTCTAAGGGATATTGGGATCAACCTCAAAGGCCCCACCCCCCTCTTCGAAAATAATGAAGGGACGGTATTGTTGTCCGAGAGGGGGTTAGGGGAAGCTCGTACCAAACATATTGAGGTAAGGTATCATCTTCTCGCAAAACTCGTTAAGGACGGAATAGTCAAATTATTTAGAGCACCAACCGAGGAAAATATCGCGGACATATTTACCAAAATACATTTCACTGTTGAAAAATTTATATATCTGGCCAAGATAATTTCCGTCTTGCTAGACAGGGAGGGTCGAGCTCGTATTGCAATGAAACCCGATCAATTTGCGTATTGAATCTACCAAAAAGATTTGCTTCTCTGAACACGTTATAACCTCGGTATATAGTTATTAATTTTCCGCATACCCACCTACCAATTGTCTTAGGGAAGTTGGCTGGAAGCTAGGGATCAGCGCCAACCAGAGGACCCTCATTTCCAAACACTTGCCCCCCTATTACTCTCACAGGTAGTTCGTTTGGCTAACGGCGGGCCGGAGGATGAGAGCGTAGTCTGGACTTTGGCGTTGTATCGCCCTTTTTGCTCGCTCTGAAATAACGCGCCCATTGTCAACATGATATCCTCTCGCGCGTTCGCGCCCCCCCCCCCCCCCCCCCCCCTTTGCGTGATCGCTTCATATTATTACACTTATATACATACAAACAACTAAGAGGCTAAGTTGGAGGTCATAGTTTGCTGGTCGGAGGGCGATTTATCAGACTACAATCTTGTATGTCTTGAAAGGCCTCGGCAGCCAGCCTATGACTGTACCAGACCAGCCAATAATCACAGATACTTGTATTTGCGTTGATTAGGTAATACCCGGTCACTCACGGTCCTAATACCTTAGACTCCGGTTTGCTGAGAGACTCCGTTAGAAGCCACGATACCAATCGACACTTTTAATCCGCACGTAGATAGCAGAACTGACAAACTCAAAGGTAATAATGAAACTGAAATAAAGTCTGCACGACTGTAATTATTACACAATGGTCAGTGTCCAATTCTGAATGCCAATATGGACCGTTACATCCGTTACAATTATTGACTAGAACTATACGGATAAATTACTTACCAGTCACAAAGTAATCACTAAAAGTAAAACGTAATTGTCCTACCAACGCTCCCCCTAAGTTCTACGTCGATAATGCAAGTTATAAGTAATCAATACATCTACAATTAATAACTATTGCACATTGCGATAATGACCCTTATTTGAGGTTGAGAAACTGAAATGACAGTCACAGTTTGACAACCTTAAATAATAGTTAAGTCTCAAAACTGAAAAATTGCCTATCCTGTTCTGGTCTGCCTGCCTTCGCTTCATTGCCGTAATGTCATCTCGTAATGGCCTCTATTTCAGGTTGAAAAACTGAAATGATAGTCACGGGTTGACAACCTGAAATAATAATTTCGATACGATTAAAACAATAGCAGTAGGTCCTTACAGTATGACCCCTTCATCATGAACTGAATTACATTACTGACTCAACGAGTCCAATATAATTAGTTAAATTTGCCATTCCGCCAATAAAAACTACTCCCGCCGTATTCCGCTCCGTCGGCATATGCTCTTCTTCCGCTCTTGCCGCGATCAACGACCGATGGTGGATAATCCACGCGCTTCGTTCCCGCGCTCGACTTCTACTTCAACGGAAGCAATGCCAAAAGATGCCGCTCGACTACCTGCGCAAAACACTTCCTGCACACTTCAAAGAGAGAAAACTCACAAAACAACAACATGAGTTGACTTTGCGTAAATTTGCGTATTTTGCGTGAGTTTGCAGACTTGAGATGTAAAATTATGGATCAAGTGTTACCATAAATTTACTAACGAGATATTCGAATTGGTCCTTAGGAACATGTTTGGTTAATACGTCTGCTATTTGTTTCTTAGTTCCTACCTTTACAAACTTAATCTCATTGTCTCTCTGTGCATGATGAACGAAATGCAGTTCTAAGGGTAAGTGTTTAGTACGTGGTCCTGACATTCCCCTCTCTGCTGCTAAGATAGTCTGTGCATTATCTTCGTAAAGCTCTATCGGCCCTTTCTGTGCTATACCTAACTCCTCTGTGATGTGTCTGATAGCCAATCCTTCTCGTATGCACTCTGCTGCTGCGAAAATTTCCGCGTCATTAGAACTTAGTGCAATTCTAGTCTATCGTTTCGATAACCAAGCTACCGGGTCTCCACCCCAAAGCACTATATAACCTGTACGTGACTTTCCTGTTTTCTTACAGACCTTATGCGCTGCATCTGGCCGTAAAGTAATCTTGGGGTACGTCCTTCCTTCTTGTGACGATTTAGGCCCGTGAAATGCGATACCGCGATACGAACTTTTCAGATATCTGAAGATCCTACCTAGTAAAGCATGAGCAAGTCCTGGATTTACTGTCTGCATCACGCTAGCTGCATTCAGTGCTTGGTCAGCATCTGGACGTGTCATCTTAGTTAGAAACAAAAGTTTACCTACTAACCTAGGAATTGAATGCTTTCTAAGAGCGCTTGTTTCTCCCATAGGTTCTGGCTCATGTTCTGCACCAGGAGTGCTTACCGGTCTAACATCGGCATATCCTACATCCTTTAAAATCTGATTCTGATACTTCTTCTGATGCGATAAAATGCGTCCTCCTTCCTGAACTATCTCTATCCCTTTGAACTCTTTAGCCACTCACAAACGCTTAAGAGGATAAAACTTTTCTAGTTTACTAGCGAAACGGTCATACGCTTGTTCGTCAGGAGCTGAGAAAATAAGATCATCTACATGGAAAATACCAATGATAGCATCTCTTAACGGCTTGTCTTTTTCAGCGAGCATACATAAATCTGAGTCTAGTAACCTGAATCCTAATTCCTCTAATTTAGGGGCTAAGATTTCATACCATCTCCTACCAGCTTGCGGCGCGCCATACAGAGCTCCATCTACTCTCCATATCATGCCTTTACGCTCTTCACTGTCTATCCCATCGGGTGCATAAGCGTAAACAGGATCATGCATTCGTGCATTCAGATAAGCATTTTTGAAGTCTATACCGTATAGCTTATGTCCATGCCATGCTGCAAGCTTAGACAAAAAGAGTAATGAGTGATGCGCGGCGCAGGGCACAAATGATTGATCTGGGTTATAGCTAACTCCTGGCTCTAGCATATCTCCCCGCAAAGCTAACCTTGACTTAATGAACTTACGTCCTTTTTCGTCTAGTTTGACTTTATGTACCCATGTTAGTCTCACTATTTTTACTCCTTTTTCTTTCGCTTTCTTAGGGCTTACCCACGTGTAAGTGTTAAAAGACTTTAGAGCTTCAATCTCTTTATCCATTCCTGCTTTCAACTCTTTCGCGGTTAATCCCTCATCAACGATTGCCTTTGGTACCTTCAATGTCAGGTACAGTAACGCAGTGGTTTGATTCTCTACGATACTTTCTGCGGACATCTCGGGATGCTCTAGTTCTCCGACGGGTCTTATCCTATCTATCCGATACTTTCTAATTTCGCTATCTAACATCTTTTCTACCTGACCGTCGCCAAAGACTACGAAGTGACTGGGCTTAGGCATCTTACGGACTTTAAGTCTCTCTCCCTTCTCGCATGGTTCTAAGACTTTTTCCTTCTCTCTTAACTGATTGCCAGTTGTCTCCATATTATTCCTTTGCCCATTCTTCTCCGAAAGCTACTCCCGGCACACTAACTCTCTCCTGTCAATGTAGCTGCTTTTACTGCTGCCTTCTTTTCTGGAGGTGGTTGTGTAACTGGTGTCCTAACATTTGCTTCTCGTTTCCCTCTCACTATGTTAGCTGCTGTGATCTTGTCACTTTGCTCCCAAGTGATGCCCTTTGTGGGCGCATCTCCCTCTACGTACCTCCTACTAGGGTGGTCTGCTTCAGGGCTTTGCGCCTCTAACGATGTGACGGGTGTTACTCCATCATCCTTGTTGTCAGCTAGTTCTACCTTCGACTCGGATGGGAGACCGGAATCTGGACGGTGAATGTCTTTTTCTTCCTGTAACTCCTCATGTTTGTCTAACTCCCCCTCATCTTTATGTTTGGGTTCGTCTAACGGCTGTTCTAGCTGGACGGTGTCATTACTCTCCCCCTCAGATTCCTCGTCGTCCCATCTAACTTCTCTGGGTGGGTGAGCATCCTTGCCAACTACGTTATGGTTAAAGCGTACATTACGCACATGTGTGATGACTTTTCGACCATCCCAAACTCGATATAGTTCCTTAAATACATCGTATCCAAGTAACATTACACACTTTCCCCTATAGCTGCCTTTGCCTACCTGCTTTCCTATGTACATTACACCTAAACATCCGATAGGCTTAAGTTGTCGGATAGCTGGCTTGTAGCCCAGACATTGCTCAAAAGGTGAGGTTCCTTTCCTAGGCCCTGTCGTGGCTGGTAGAATGTTATGCAAGGTTGTGGCTGTGTGTTCCATTTCCGCCCAAAACTGGGGTGGTAAATTAGCCTCATATCGCATGGCCCGGGCTGGTCCGGCTGTGATGTCGTTGACCTTCTCAGCTGTGGGGTTGCCATCTCTATCACCTGGAGCACTAGTCTTCCAAATGAACTGTAGGGGTTTCCACCACTCTATAATCTCAGTTGGGACATCGAACTCGTTGTCGCAAGTGATCTGTCTGACTTTCTTCCCTGTCTGCCTTTCAAACCATGCTACCGCTTGCTTCAAACAGTCTACAAACGCGTTCTTGTATCGTAAATAATAATCTTTGAAGTACCCCGAGTAATCGTCTGTAACGCAAAATCTATAGTACTTACTGTGAATTGACATTACTGCCCAAGGTCCGGAAGTATCTATGCAAAATCTCACAAGGGTAACTCGCTCTCCTAATTCTATTAACCTTAAATCTGGGTAACACTTTAGCTTTCCCCATCATACAGGCTTCACAAGATCTAACATTATCCTTGCTTCCTGTTAATTTTCTACCAATTGCCTTGCCTAATGCATAGGTCTTCGGTAAAGCTTTATGCCCACTACACTGATGTATGACGTAAATGTCAACGGGATTACCCTTTTTACCTTTCTCAGGATACATAGCGTATAAAACGCTGCATCTAGCTTCCTCGCTCTCACTTACTCTCGCTTGCTTGCTCTCACTTTCTCTCTCTTTGGGGATTCCCGCCCCGCTTACCCCGTTTTATTCTTCTTCTCTTTCACTTTGGGGTTGTAACGCTCGTTTATGTTGAGGGGCTCGTCTTTCTCATTGTCCCAGCGATAGAGCATGCCAGGCGTAAGTCTCCCCCTCACGATCACGTCACTCTCTTTAATTTTTATGGGGTGCTTTAGGATTAGTAGTTGCCCATTTTGGTGAATGATAGATCTGGTGGTTATGATCCATGTTTCCAGTAGACATAATGTTGACTGGCACCGTCTAACAGCATCCATATCTTTCTTTACCAAAACTGGCTTTCCTGATCCATCTATTCTTGTCAACCCCGCTTTCCCCATGTTTCGCACAACACTCTCTCCATTTCCGGTGACTAAGGTAACGGGTTCGATCTCTCGGACGTTGTGTAAGATGTGCGGTGTACATGCTATATCCCTCGACGATCCGCTGTCTTGAAATATCATCTTTTTCTTGCGTCCTACCGTCTCGCTATCGTCTACCATGAGATTGTGATCTTTCTCTTTATCCTCCTCCTCACTCCCTTTCTTTTGGTCTTTGCTCTTTCTTTCCTTCTCAAATCTCTCCTCGTACATCCAATCAAGCTCTTCTCGTGCCTCGCAATACGATTTAAAGCTTATGGGAATTCCCGACCTCATCTCCTCGGAGGTTCTGGAGTGTTCTAGGTTTTCCGGGTCAAAGTCCTCATCATCCTCCATATCCGAGTGTCCGTCTATCTCCCGTCTCTTCCTATCAAACTCCCTCTTTCTCGCTGCTGCCTGTTCTGGACTGAAGAACTTGTATGCATCTCCTGAGTGTAGCTTCCGCAAAAGCGCGTTCAGTGTAACCCCTCTCGCTTCTACCTCATGCCAAATCTTCATAAGGTGGAGCATCGATCGCACAATGAAAAGAGCAAATTGATTGTCGTGGTTCTTAGCTAAGTCGAGTATTCCATAGTCTATTATTCCTAACAGCTCTGTGTAAAACTCGTTCTCTTTGCCGTCCGGGTCGTAACACAAACCCTCTTTCACTACTATCTTTTCTGCTCCCTTCGTTAACGCATATAGCAACCTAGCTATTTCCGTCTTCTCAGGTCTTGGATGTCCTTCACTGTGTCTGAACTCACACTGGAACTTAGCTCTTTCCTTAGCTTTTGCACTCTGAGTGGTTCTAGCTGCTCGCTTCTCTATGACTGTCTCTCTTGAGATTTGTGGTGTGCCTGCTGCATGCTTCAGAAATACTTCGTTCACAGCCCAAAACACATCTGTCAACAGTCCATCTGCCTCTGCTTGTCTCTCTCCTTCCTTATTTGTCATCATCACAACATCTCCCGTTTCATCATCCAAAACACACAGGTTGTTCAGCTCTTAAAGTCCTCAAAGCTTATTACCTTTCCATGTTCTGTGTCTCTTTTACTGCTCTTCCCCACAGGTGTTTCATGTGTGTGTGTCTCGCTTGTCTGCTCTGTCTGCGACTCTGAACTGTCTCCTACTCTATCCAGAGGAGACAGACCTTGTGGTAGTAGCGATTGTGGCCAAGACTTGCCCTCACTTGTCCCTCCTACACGCTCATCAGCCTCATCAAATGCGATCTCTTTTCCAGCTCTAGTCCCGCTGGTCCTTGCCTCTTTCCTGGCAAAACAGCATCATTCCGTGAATCTGTACTAACTCCTTTCTTACCGGGTTTTTCGACGCTTTCCTTGTCTTTTTCTCCGATATTTGCGGGACTTAGCGAGTTCTTCTTCACGGGTTTTGCCGTATCTTTTTGCGAGATTTGCTGTGCATTCGCCCCCTTTCCCTCCCTCTCTCTTAGTATGCTTATCATCTCACTCTCTGACGGATAATCACGGGAAGGGCGTGGGCGACATGAAGGGTCTTGTGCTAGGTCAATGTCAGGGAATAGTGGGTTTTGACGGGCATGATAACCACATAAGTCTGCATACACTAGCCTCTTTGCTGCCTCACCCGCCTTGCCCCAACTCCCCCCCTGTCCAAACTTAACTCCACACTGTTCTCCCTTCCAGTTCAGCCCAGTACAACGAGTGGTTAGTGGGCCTGTGGTGTGACTCTTAGGAGTGAATGTAGTGGGACGTGGTGTTTCGTTCTTTGTCTGTCTAGAGTTCTGAGGGGGTGTGGGTGTCGGCTTCTCACTTTTCCGTTTCTCTTTCTCTTTCGCTTGCGAGGGCTTTGGTTGCAATGGTGAGGGTTGCACACGTTGTGTGTCTCGTGAGGTTGTGAGGGCAGGAGTGGTTGTTGTAGAGGTGTCGGGGTGTTGAGCACTAGTGAGAGTGCGAGGTGGAGGGTTGTGGGGTCTGTCTCGGAGTGTGTTTCGAGCCAATGGAGCACTCGACAGCTCCCCCCCCCCCCCCCCCCCACGGCTCTTGCGGGTTGATCTAAGGGTTTGTTGTCACTTTGCTCCTTTGGAGGCTCACTATCCTCCTCGCCCTCTTACTCTGCTTCACGAGCAATAATGCTTTCCCCATTTTCTATGTTTCCCTCCATTGCTTCTTCTGCACCCTCCATCATGACTAGTCCATACTCTACTTCTTCTGAGCTGTCTTCCCCTTCAGATTTGTCTCCTTCTTCCTCCTCACCCTCCTCTCCTACTTCTCCCCTCATAAGAGTGACTCCTTTGGCTCCTTTCTTTTTTAACTTGCCACTCTTGTCTCTTTGCTTCCCCTTTGTGGAGTTAGAGTGAGCTGACTTTGGACTAGTTCGTTTGTGGCCTGACTTCTGTTTGGGGCAAAAACGCTTTGTGTGTCCAGTCTGGTAGCAGTTATAGCATGTCGCTGTCAGCCACCACTCCTGCTCTGAACTATCACTACCATTCGTGTTGCCCTTGCCCTTCCCGTTCTTAGTTCATTTCTTGTTCTTCTCTCTCTTTTCTCCCTTCTCTCCTCCCTCTCCCTCTCCAAACAGTAGATTCGCTCCCTTCTTCTCTTTCTCTCTCCTACGTTCCTTTCTCAGTCTCTTCTGCTTCGCTTCCCACAACACGTAAATTTCTCTTGCCGACTCTACCATATCATCATGTGTTGGCCTGCTCGCTGCTGCTAATCCATAATGATCGTTGAGGTATGCGGGCCCATAGGCCTCATGCTCTGCTAGCTTCTCTAACAACCCATTTACTGCTTCCTCTGGCTCAAATGGCTTCCTTCTCAGAGCTTCTAGCTAGCCAGTTCTTCTGCAGTAGATGTTGTGTTAGATACTCATCCATATCCTCTGTCGGTCTCGGTCTCATCTCTTTAAATGCTTTCTCCTCTATGTATCTCGCCGCACCACTTAGTTTACCTTATTTTGCTTTGACAATGCCGACTTTCTCAAACGGGCAATGAACGTTTTTACTTCGAAGAAATTGAACCACCTTAGATTCCGAGAATGCTGTTGTTACGAGAAGTTGGAACATCCTGCAGCGATGCAGATACTGCTGTTCTTCTCTGTATCTTTTCTTCCTCAGCAAGTACACGTCTTTGTTGGTTCTTGCCATCGCTCTTTTCTTCTTTCTGTTCGCCCTATCCTCCCAAGCTTTCTTCTCTTCCTTTGAGAGGTCTTTCCAGAGATCTGGCAGTGCCTTCCTATGAAACAGGAGGACCAGAGGACCGACTGCTCGCCCCTGGGCGGATGGGAGAGTCGGAAGTCGAGAAGGAGAGGAGCGAGGAGGAAGCGAGGTTTGTGGCCGAATATGGCAATCTAAGTGAGAAGGAGTTTGAGGATAAAATAGGGAAGGATGAGGCCTATAAATGGCTATTCATTCCGCCAGAAATACGATGGGGAGATCCCTTGAGAAAGGAGGATATCTGTTACCCCCTCCCAAAACAAGCCCTGTCTCTTGCAAAATTCCTCAGAGACGACAGTGCACAGTTACAGGTGCAACATGTCTCATTTGGGAACAATATGTCTTTACTGGAGCTTCTCGACCTCACATGGAAAGTGTTCGAGTGTGCTATACTCTATGAGTACCAGTCTAACAAGACTGTCCTGCCATGGGATTCAAGAGCACTGGCTAGGTTGCTCGATCCTGGTCAGGATATCGAATCAATCAAAAGAGGGGAAGGGGAGTTTAAGTCCAGGAACGTCCGAGGACAGATTAATGTCATGGATATACCCCTGAGACTTATGGAGATCAAGTTGGTGGACTTGAATAAACTCCAACAGACCCCAATTTATGGCAGGGACCTTCACCCGGCCCTGAAAGAAATAGAAGGCGAAGCTGGAGGGGTGACGAAGATTAAGAAGTTGCATGCGGCCTTGCAGAAGGACGACGCATGGAAGAGGTGGGCTTTCACCAAGGATCATACGATCTTGGAGGGAACGGCCGCACCCGCCCTCACCAATAAAGCGGGAGAGAAGGAGTTGGCGGAGAAGGCTCTGTTCCTTCGGAAGGCTGCCGAGCTCATGTCTTTTTTTCATTATGCTCAAGACCTGCATATCAGGGAAAGAGCAGAGGAGAAAGAAAAGAAGGAGTTGGAGGCAAAGATTGCATTGGCTAAGGCGACGGCTACGAGACAGGCACCTTCCTCTGGGCCTTTTATGTCTCCCCCTGGGTACGTCCCGTCAGCCCATACAGCCCCTCCTGCCCCTACGACTAGCTCAGCGCCTACCACTGTCATTGTCAACAATAATGACAAGAAGGACAGACAGGCTATCATTAACGCCTTCCAAAAATATACCAAGTCCGATGCCACTGCTCTGACGCTGTTCGCAGAGACAGCGAGTCAGAAGGACACGGATGCGAACCTTCGAGACAAGCTCCGAAGAATTGATGCTTGTATGAAGCAGCATCCAACGGACGAAACACAGGAGTATGAGGCGTTGTCCACCTTGTTGGACCCATCAATCCTCACACAAGGATTTGATGTTGTGGAATACAAGGCGTTGCGAGCGGTAGAGGTGTTGGCTAGGAGAGCAGCCTCAGACCTGCAGTGCACGGTGCCAGTTGCCGTCCTCTTGCAATACTTTAAAACTCATGGGTATCAGCATCTGTGTACTGGTACTTTGATTGGGTTTGAGATTTTTCAAGAGGTGAACGAAGGGCTGGGCATTAGCGCGAGGTTGGCAGCGATCCTCACTGAGGTCAGCGCCAAGTACGGGCTCTTTTATAGCCGGAAGTCTATCATTTTGTACTTCCTGAGTGCTTTGTGTGCACGACACCCGAGCAAGCTCGCAAGGATCATACAGTCCTGTCCGACCTTCGCGGCGGAGACCGCCGGGTCGCAGCCTGCAGTGGTGAAGTTTACCGTCATGCCCACTTCCCTGGTCACCTGACCGTGGCTTATCCCCACTGCTAGTCGGACAAGTTGAACTTGAAGTCACGTCACACTTGTCCTGGCAAGCTGACATTTCTTTAGGTTGCATTTCAGGCCAAAAGCTCCGATGCGCCTGAAGACATCTGACAAGTGATCGATATGCTCTTCCATTGTGTTAGAGTATACGATGATGTCATCGATGTAACAAAATGCATATTCTCCCGCCTTCTGTCCTCTCCTTCTCATAAAACCATCCTCCGACTGGTCGTCATATTGACCGCTCAACATCTTCTGCATCGCCTTCTGAAAGAGCCCCGGGGCCTGTTTGAGTCCCATTGGAAGCACCTTCCACTGGTATATTTCCATACCCACAACGAATGCAGTCAGCCATCTGGATTTCTCGTCCAGTGGTATCTGCCAGAAGCCGTTCTTAAGGTCAATGACCGAATAGAATTTAGCATTCCGCAGCACCCTTCTGCCTTCTTCTAAGGTCGGCAGAGGATTTCTCTCTTCCTCTAGCACCTTATTCACACGGGCATAATTGATCGTCAAGCGCCATTCTCCTCCTGGCTTAGGGACGATTTTCGGTTGAGAGACAATTGGAGATGTAGATCTCTCAATAAAGTCCTCATCGAGCAACTGCCTCACATTCTCCTCCGCTATTTTTGCCATGTATGCTCAAATTTGCCCTCCGTGGTGCCGGAGATGGCTCCGCACCCGGTATCTTGTAAATGACAGCAGTGAAGTCATCCGACTTTACACCACCTGCCCGAGGAGGGTCGAAAATTTCTCTGTACGCCTCCATCTTAGCTTTGAGAAACGCCTTCTCTCTCTCCGAACCCACTCCTTCTTCTAAAATTTTCCGCGCCGCCGCTTGGAAATCTTCCTCCGACATCTTCTTATGCTCCTTGAGGGGCGCTAAGTCCTCCTCCAAACTCAAATCTTCCTCGGACAAATTGTCTAGTCCCGTTCTTTCATACGTGACTGTGTCCGGCTCATCATCATGACCCAGCCCGACAAGCATATCAATAAGGTTCGCGTATTGTATCGGAGCCTTACGGGTGTAGAAACCATCAAAGCATGTGAAAGCTTGAGGTATCAATTTCAACTTGTCCTGGGCTCTGAGCTTTTGCTTGTATGCACTGCTCTGCTCCCGAGACCCGAGTCGACAAGCCACCACTAACTGAGAAGGAACAGGTATAGGATGATCAATAAGCCGGTCCCTTATCTCCTGTGCCCAGATCGCCTTCTCATTGTATGGCAGAATGACAGTATACGGCTTGTTACTCTCAAATAGAGTCCGTAGACACTTTTTCACTTCAGTTAATGAGCGCGGCCAGGTAGGCACATCGCCCCAAAAGTTCGTGATAAAAGTTTTAATGTCATCCGCTGGAGTATCGGGGATACGCCCCTTCCTCCTTGGCACAAACGCCTCTCTCTTCTCATCTGACACCTTCGCATGGTAACAGTAGCCATTAGTAATATGGACATCTGCCCCGCCACCTTCTGCGAATCTGGCCAACGACGGGCACTGTTTCGCAACACATATTATCTCCTCATTACGCGCTACGACTAAGTCATCAATAGACTTTCTGTCCCATGCGGGAATCGTAACCGTATACGCCTGCATCTCCGTCTCCCAATTGTCGGTCCAGGTCAGTTCCTCCGGCACTGTGACATAGGGGTGTACATAGGCTTCAGTTGCCTCATGTACGAAGGCCAACTTTTTCCTCTCCGTTGCTAGACTCAGCTCAAAAGCCTCGTATGAGTCAGTAGCAGTCATCGGATTAATATCCTCCTCCTCTCCATTCTTCACTCCATAAATCACCCGCCGTGCGGCGCAATCGATCACAGCCCCCATCGTAGCCAATTGGTCATACGACAGCAGGATTGAACCGTGGTAATCGGGGACAACATAGAGGTCCGCACGATATACTCGACCGGATTTCAATTTGAAAATTAATGTGACGATGCCCGTAATTTCCGTACGGCTGCCTACCCCTTTTAGGGTCCCCTTTGTTTTTCTAATATTTTTGTCAACCCATGTCCGGTGACTATTCAAAAACTTCTGGCCGACAATATTAATATTCGCCATCGTATCATTACCAACTTTTAATGTGGTTTGTAAAGTTTCACAAAAGAGGTCAGTGTAGCATAGCGCGTCTGGTCTATGTAAACTAGCCGCTAGCACATGAATTTTTCGTTCTAGGGTTTTGAGTCTAAGCTCAAGTTCCTTGTCCTCTTCTCGTTCTCCCCCCTTTTCCGCCAACTTAACTTCTTGAGTCTCCGGGGCTTACGGTATCTCGATTGTCTTTTGGACAGAGTCTGGTACACCGAGTGTACTCGTGTCTATAGCAGAGACTATTGAGTCCTTTGGCGGGGGTACGGTCCGCTGCTTCTTCGTAGGAGGAGACCTAGCCTTTGGTTTCGGCTTCCTCTCTTCCATCGCCTTCTTCGCCTTCCTATTCGCATCATTTATCATATTAGCTCTCGAAGGATGAACTAGCAAGTGCTTACCTTGAGGCTTGTGAGGCTGTGTGCCTTCACCTTCACGTCTAGGAGGAACGGAACCGTTCGTATCCTGTTCATCAACAGTAGGCATAACTGTGACTGTCGGATTAAAAAGAACAGTTTTTATCTCCTTCTCTCTCTTCTTTTCCTCTCTCTTCTCCTCCCGTCAGTCTACGACGACAACACGCTCACCTGAGCCGGTGTCTACGTCTTGACGTCCCCCCTCCGTAGCGGTATAAGCTTGCTGGGGGTAGTTGGAGCTGGAACTGGTGCTATAATTCCAGTATCCGTGTCCTCTGGGAGGGCGCGCTGGGGTCCGTCCTCCCCTTCCACGAAAGCCTCGTCCTCGTGGTGCCGCCCCTCTTGGTGTCCCTCGGGACCCTCGTGACGATCCTCTCGTCTCTCCTCCTCCTCTAGTCGGCGCCTTTGATCGGCCCGATGTCTCTCTCTTCTCCCTTCTCTTCATTCTGTCAAGGAAGTAAATGATGGCCTCCCGGAACTCCGCATCCGAGACCATATTCGCATTCCACCTCCCCTCCTCCAACTCCTTCTTGTACATTGCGTACATGGTCTTTTTCATGCCTTCGAGCTCTCTAAGGAAAAGATTTCGCTGCCTATCATCAAGAGAGTCGTGGCTGAAGAGGCAATTGCCTACTCCTTTCTGTGCCTCATGCTTACACGCCATGTATGAAAAATAGCGGTAGCACGGCGTCGGCTCATCTCTCCCCCTCTTGAGACCTGCCGTTCGAGTTGCATGTGCTGCTTGAGCACCTCCAACCCCCTGTGTCGCGGCACTGGAGAATGACTCGGTGGCCGTGTCCAATTCGGAACACGCGTCGAGCACCTCCTTGAACAGGTCGCCCGGCGGAGTAGCCGCTACCTCTCGTATATATTCGTTTCTAAAAAATCCGCCGTCTTCACCGCCGTGAAGGTCGGACAGGACTGTATGATCCTTGCGAGCTTGCTCGGGTGTCGTGTACACAAAGCACTCAGGAAGTACAAAATGATAGACTTCCGGCTATAAAAGAGCCCGTACTTGGCGCTGACCTCAGTGAGGATCGCTGCCAACCTCGTGCCAATGCCCAGCCCTTCGTTCACCTCTTGAAAAATCTCAAACCCAATCAAAGTACCAGTGCACAGGTGCTGATACCCATGAGTTTTAAAGTATTGCAAGAGGACGGCAACTGGCACCGTGCATTGCAGGTCTGAGGCTGCTCTCCTAGCCGCCACCTCTACCGCTCTCATCGCCTTGTACCATCAAACCCTTGTGTGATGATTGATGGGTCCAACAAGGTGTACAACGCCTCATACTCCTGTGTTTCGTCCGTTGGATGCTGCTTCATACAAGCATCAATTCTTCGGAGCTTGTCTCGAAGGTTCGCATCCGTGTCCTTCTGACTCGCTGTCTCTGCATACAGCGTCAGAGCAGTGGCATCGGACTTTGTATATTTTTGGAAGGCGTTAATGATAGCCTGTCTGTCCTTTTTGTCATTACTGTTGACAATAACAGTGGTAGGCGCTGAGCTAGTCGCAGGGGCCGAAGGGGCTGTGTGGGCTGACGGGGCGGAGCGGCCCGAGGGAGCCATATAAGATCCAGAGGAATATTTCGGTCCCTTTGTTCCCGCCGCCTTGGCTAATGCAATCTTTGCCTCCATCTCCTTCTTTTCTTTCTCAGCCGCTAGCTCTTTGATATACAGCTCTTGGGCATGATGAAAAAAAGACAGGATCTCAGCTGCCTTCCGAAGGAACAAGGCCTTCTCCGCCAACTCCTTCTCTCCCGCTTTATTGGTGGGGGGTGGTGCGGCTGTCCCCTCCAAGATCGTATGATCCTTCGTGAAGACCCACCTCTTCCATGCGTCATCCTTCACCAAGGCCGCATGCAGCTTCTTCATCCTCGTCACCCCTCCAGCTTCGCCTTCTATTTCCCTCAGGGCCGGGTGAAGGTCCCTGCCAAACTGGGTGTGTTGGAGTTTACCCAGGTCCACTAACTTGGCCTCCATAAGTTTCAGAGACACATCCATGACATTGATCTGTCCTTTTGGATTTTTGAACTTAAACTCCTTTTCCACTCTCTTTATTGAATCAATGTCCTGACCAGGATCGAGCAACCTAGCCAGTGCTCTTGTGTTCCATGGCAGCACAGTCTTTCCAGTCTGGTACTCAAAGAGTATAGCACACTCAAACACTGTCCATGAGAGGTCGAGTAGCTCCAGTAAAGACATATTGTCCCCAAATGAGACATGTTGCACCTGTAACTGTGCACCGTCGTCTCTGAGGAATTCTGCGAGAGGCAGAGCTTGCCTTGGGAGAGGGTAACAGATGTCCTCCTTCTTCAAGGGTTGTCCCCATCGCATTTCTTGGGGAATGTATAGCCATTTATAGGCCTCATCCTTCCCTTTCTTCTCCTCAAACTCCTTCTTACTTAGTTTGCCATATTCGGCCACAAACCTCGCTTCCTCTCCTCCCTTCTGCTCCTCCTCGACTTCCTCTGCTCCTCCTGTGTCAAAGGAAGGAGCAGTAAAAAATTGATTCTCTGCTCCTCCTGTGTCAAAGGAAGGTGCCGGATCTCCTCCTTCTGCATGAGAGTCAACGAACTCCTCTTCGTTTCCTGGGGTTCGCTCACTCTCCCCCCCTCCTTCCTGCCAGTCTTCAGACCTAGTAGACATGGATGCTGAAGGAATACGGATGAGACAGAGTTGTTTCTACCCAGTAATTGCTCTGTTCGTCTATGAGGAACGAATAGAGAGAAAAAAACGAAAAGACAGTATAGAGAGAGAGCGTCTCACCTCTATGTCTTATGTGTTTTTTTTTTTTTTTTTTTTTTTTTTTTTTTTTTTTGTGAGAAAGAAGTAATCTGTACGACTTTCTCTGAAAATTTGATCTCCTTCTCCACTCCTCTTTTCTTTTTCTCTTTTTGTTGTTGTATCTGTTATGAGGTACGAGGACCTATGTACAGATAATGTCAAAGAGGCTAGAGAAGCACTCCTTGAGAAGTCGACTTGTCGTCTGACACTTGTTCAGACCTATTGTCGAAAGACAGTCAGAGATTTGCAAAAATACTCTGATGTGTGTGATTTGAGAGGCAACAAAGTGCACAGACTTGAAAGGTAGAGTACTACGCTCGTGTCCTTCAAGTTTGTTTGTATCTGTGAGTGTTTGTTTGTACGTCTGTTGACCTACTCTGTCTCTGTCTCAAGAGAGAACAAAAGAACAGCTACGAGGTCTGGTGTCTGGCCTCCTTGTGAGGACACAGATACAGGCTGTGGAGAGGGTACTGAGACACCTACTCACAAACGCCTAGACGTCTAGTTTTGCAAAAAGAGCTGTGTGGGGATGTGCTGGAGTATTTGTTTTTTGGAACACCTACTCAGAAGAGATAGGTCTGTCCAATTTTTCTTTCTGCTGTTCCCGAAAAACAAGCCAGAAAAGAAATCAGCCTTGTGCTGGTGACTCCAATGTTACAATCCCCGAAGATAGCCCAATAAAAAGTCGGTAATACAGCCAGACACAAATCCACAAAAGAGAATGATGTCTAGTTATATTAGCTCAGTGAAGCCGAAAAGAAAACGGCAACAGACCAAGGTTAAAATGGCATTAGGTCAAATCCGGCCAAACGATATTGAAAATAACGGGAAAAAACTAGGTGCACCTGACACCAGAAAAGGGTACTTTTTACCGGCTATCAGGGGGGTGATGCCTACACCGCCTAAACTTAAATAAAGGAAATACAGCTGAGTATAAAAGGTAAAGCAATGATCAGTCCTATGAAGGAACTGACTGCCACCAGTACCAGAACTATTAATAACTGCCGAAATACTATATTAACAAATTTGTCCATTGCTGGGATCCCGGAGCCTCCGGTTAACAGGCTAGTTTCCCTACCCGGACCAGGCTTCAAATTGTACAACGTACGGGCCCGGGTACTACGTGACGGACAAAGTCAGTCGATTCGGAAGTCCAGCAGAAGAAGATTCTGAGGGTACTCAAGATGAGAGCAAAGGAGAGTGAGTTAATGAGACTGCCCAGACAGATCGATCAGAGAGAAAGGAAGAGGATGAAGAATCCTTTGGGGACGGGTGACACCGGGAGATTGTAGAGATCCAAGCAGTAGCCAATACGGTCAATACCCTAGTGACATGTGGATGTCCCCCTCAGATGATCTCACTGTGAGTCAGAACGTGAGACAGCGAGGCTAGGACGCAAGCTTGCTATGGCAACCCCGGATACCACAGGAAGTCAAGACAAGGTAGTATCAGATGACAGTTGGGGAAAAACTGTTATCCGCCGGAGGGGAAAGAGTAGCTATAGATCCTACCTTGAGGTCGAAACATTACCTTCATTACTCCCGGCACAGGCAGCTAGTAGCAGCTCTGATAGTATTAATACTACAGGCCCTCCTAGTTTTATTAGCTCAGACAATACCCTTACAATACCACAGGACCTAGTGAAGATAGTAAGACTAGTAGCTCCAGTAGCACCACAGGACCTTTAAAAGCTAGTAAGGCTAGTAGTAGCAATAGTGCTAGTCACCCTACCTCTACCACAGGCCCCATAAGTAGTCCTGAGAGTACAAAGCTAGCCAGTGCCAGCAAACAAGATAGCGGTGGTGTGCCCACGGTTAACCCTGGCCCAACATCGCCGCCTGACAACCAACCGGGTAGAGTAGAGAGTTACTTCACTCAACTATTTGACGCCATTCACCGGGGGAGTGTCAAGAAATTAGGCAAACCAGCAGTAGTCCGAAAACGACTGACCAGTGCTTTCCTGCCACGCACTTGTGATTCCTGTTCCTTCTCCGTCATAAATATTTCAACAACAACAAAAATAACAATAGCAGCAACAATACCTACATAAATACCACAACAACGAAAAACAACAAACAACAACAACAACAACAACAACAACAAAAACAACAACAACGACAAACAACAAACAACAAACAACGAACAACAACCAACAACAACAAACAATTAACAAGAAAAAGTGTATCGTTTTTTTAGTGCTCGTGTCAACCAACAAGATTGAAAGGTATCTCGGCTATGGATTTCGTGCAACGCGTCAGTTTGCGTTTTGAAAAAAGCTGCAATTGAAAAAATATTGAAGTGGTAAAGCATGCTAGGCAAGGGCAAATGCAGGAGGGACAAAACAAATGGCATAAAGGCAAATGCAGGAGGGACAAAGGACATAAAAAATGGAAAGAAACCATCATAACATGTAGGCGCTTGTTGAATAAAACATTTTGAAATGCTTTTACTGACAGAAACAAAATCAAATTGAAGTGCGACAGCAACTCAATGACACTGTAAGGTCAATAGAGGTAGGGAATGATGCGATAGGGCACTCGGCGAGAATAGTTTTCCCAGTCCTTCTCATATTTGGTATGGCAGTGAAGGTTGTCTCTGCGCTCCCGATGTACCAAGAGGATCTAAACACAACAAAAATCTTCTGTAAAGCAGGACAAAGTGTGGTACAAATAAAATAGAGATAAACAATCCAGAATTCAGGCGGCCTTGCGTACCCAGAAGTAGATGGGATAGAAATAAGGTGCCACGGAACCAAATCGACAGGGCAGGCTCCAAGCTAGTGCCATGAGCTCATCTCCTAAGTAGTTGGGATGCCTCGCCAGACCCCACCAGCCTGAGGCAAGTAGCTTGGTGCCTCGCTGGGTCTGCACGAAGTCAGGCTTGCGACCCCAAATGGATAGCTGTCCAACATGAGAAAGCAAGAGTTAAATTTTCCCTAATATTGCAAAAAAGGTTGCAAAGCAAAATTGAAGCATTCACGGCATGAATTGATATCATTATTGCCGAAGCAGGAGAGAGGCGACCAAAAGAAAAGCCAACGAAGAAAGCATATATATATATATAAAATATATATATATAATATATATATATATGTATTATATATATATAGAAATATATATAAGCTTAAATTATATATATATATAGAAATGAATAGATATATATATATATAAATATATATATATAATATATATGTACTTATTACTTTTCATTTTTCAAATATATGTATGACACATATTTTAGGAAAATATCACCTCCTCCCCAATACCACATCCTGCCACCCGAAAGAAAAAATGTCTAAAGATGCGGAGAAAAAATCTCTGAGGTTTCTGACAATCCCAGTCACTGCAAGAACTTCAAAACCTGCGGAAACTTCTTGAAATTCCAACATGCATCCAGGCCCCTCTCCCCTTTTTTTCCCAATCCGCCTTTAAATATAAAAATGGCGTTTTCTATCTCTGAACAGGCCACTTCGAGAACTTACGGAGATTTTTTCCATCAGGACGCAATTTGCTACCAGAGGACGAAAGGTGTGTGCGCGGGGCGGGGGGGGGGGGGCATGTAAAGTAAAAAGGCAAACGACTGTCCCACGGTCTCGTGGATGATAGAAACCTTTTCAAAGGCGACACTGTCTTCTTGAACACTTCGAAATAGATGCTTCTGGTTGTTGGCTTCACGAAAGATAGAGTAACCAGCCCACTGGATGGCAAGAATTAGAAAAGTTTCCAATAGCCCAACGGTGACCTGCGGAAGGAGCGAATACTGACAAAAAGATCACAGAATACGAGACTGACCTGAGGATTCTTATAAAGGTATAGAGCCTGCAGGGTATAAAGCGAGGGAACCCAAGCTAAATCTCCAAAGGAGAGCATCATGCCAAAAGGATCGTGCATAATATCCATGGTAGTGAGGATGGATTCCTATGAGTACATTCAATTACAACTGTCAACATCTAGTGGAATAGACCTCCTGCCAAAAGTAGTCGGTTATATACCAGAGCTCAAAGATGTTCACCTAAATGTTACACGAATGAGACAACGACGTGGTTGTCACGCTCCCGACCAGCACCATGGAGGCTGTCAAACCATGTTCTTTGCACTGAGCATAGGCTAGAGACATGTTTATGAGTACCCATAGGATGAGTCCTGCAATCACAGCCAACGATGTACACAGAAGATAATTACAAGCGCGACAGATCTTCCTTGTTATGCCAGGGAGATTGAAATTTTTGATTATCCGCAAGGCGCGACTTGGAATTTTTTTATTACGGTAAGCAGAGTTTGGGGGTGGTGGGGGGGGGGGGGGGGGGGGGGGGGGAGGGGGTTGAATATATTTCCAATACAATAGTATGCAAAGACACACGCATACACAAATATTACAAGTATGTGTACACACATGTGTGAAGAGTAGCCAGGACCTGGCCGAGACTCGCAGAAGAACTTCATATCCCACCAACCGAAAAGGCGAGGATTGCGACTAGAGCCCATAAAAAAATCGTAGACTGCATTTCCAGTAGCAGTGTCTGGGGGCATGCCTGATAGCTCAAACACGTTGGTTCCCAGCCACAAAAAAATGGACTGACACCATGCAAATATGTTCATGGCGCAGAAAAGCTCCATGAGGTTCTTGCCGAGCCAATCCATGTTCCACCATCCCAGAAGAGGGCCCAAAACGAAAACAAACAGAGTTGTCATGTAGGCACGCCAACCGTTGAGCCTGTAGAGCAAGCGGCCCGTCTTCAATGGGACGCCTGCCCCAATCTCAGCCGGCAAGACCAGGTGAAGCAGGAACTGCCAGAGATACCAGCTGACATACACAAGCCCTGCCTTCGCTGTCGGCATCGGGAAAAATGCTGCCCTGAATAATGCTGCTGCTTGAGACAATGTTGTAGGTAACCACAATCCAAGACACGTGACCCCGCTGTCTTTCAATGTTTTCTGCAATTCTGGGCTTAGAGAAGCTGGGAGTTGGTTGCTTACAGAAAACAGCAGCCAAAAAGCAACCTCAGGGAGCGCCAGCATCACGAAGACTGCACCCACGGGCCCTCCAAACTCATGTGGTTCTGGCTTCTTCTCTACCATTCTTCGTTGTCGGGAGAAGCCAGTTTCCAGCTGCAAAGTGGATTTTCAACGCTTTCTTGCTGAAGCTTGCTGAAGTGTGTCCACTTCTGCTTTCTGCGCTCTGAGTTCCTTTCAAAGCATCAAGAAAACAACGAACAAACACAACATACCAACAAAAGAACAAACAAACAAACAAGAACAGCAAGAACAAAAACACAGAATAGTTACTCTTGATTGTGATTCATCGTTGTACAAGGCAAGAAGATGTGATACAGTATCACAACTTTTTGCCTTTTACAACGATGAATTAAACTCCTTACTACTACTACTTACTACTACTACTACTACTACTACTACTACTACTACTACTACTACTACTACTACTACTACTACTACTACTACTACTACTATGATACTACTACTTCTACTACTACTACTACTTACTACTACTTACTACCACTTACTGCTACTACTAGTACTAGTACTAGTACTAGTACTAGCACTAGTACTAGTACTACTACTACTACTACTAGTACTACTACTTCTACTACTACTACTTCTACTACAACTTCTACTACTACTACTACTACTACCTACTACTACTACTACTACTACTACTACTACTACTACTACTACTACTACTACTACGACTCAGTACTACTACTACTACTACTACTACTACTACTACTACTACTACTACTACTACTACTACTACTACCACCACGACTGCTACTACTACTACTACTACTACTACTACTACTACTACTACTACGACTGCTACTACTACGACAACCCTACCTTCAATTGAGGTGTATTAGTACTAGGTACTAGTACTAGTACTCTAGTACTAGTACTCTAGTACTAGTACTCTAGTAGTACTAATAGTACTAGTACTATACTAGTACTAGTACTAGTATTAGTACTAGTACTAGTAGCACTAGCACTAGTACTAGTACTGACTAGTACTAGTACTAACTAGTACTAGCACTAGTTACTAGTACTAACTAGTGCTAGTACTGGTACTAGTAGTACTAGTACTAGTACTAACTAGTACTAGTACTAGTAGTACTACTACTAGTACTAGTACTACTAGTAGTACCAGTACTAGTACTACTAGTACTAGTACTAGTAGTAGTACTATCACTAGTACTCGTACTAGTACTAGTACTATACTAGTACTAGTACTAGTATACGTACTATACTAGTACTAGTATACGTACTAGTACTAGTACTACTAGTAGTACTAGTACTAGTACTAGTACGTACTAGTACTAGTACTACTAGTACTAGTACTGGTACTAGTCTAGTACTATTACTATTACTAGTACTAGTACTAGTACTAGTACTACTAGTACTACTACTGCTGCTGCTGCTACCACTACTACTACTACTACTACTACTACTACTACTACTACTACTACTACTACTACTACTACTACTACTACTACTACTACTACTACTACTACTACTACTACTACTACTACTACTACTACTACTACTACTACTACTACTACTACTACTACCACTTCGCAACCTCTACGTCTAAGACTCGTCTACAGACTGTACATCCTAAACCTACCGTGGGTACACGAAAGAACAGAGAAAGGAGCCGGACCAAGACGAAAAAGCAAACAAGTTGGCAAAACTGGGCAAAGACATGGCTGCCCAACAAGGACGGTTGACAGAACTTTCATGTACAGCTCTCAACAAGAGTCAACCAACAGTGGAACATCATCAGGGATTCTAGGGATAACAAATCTGTTTAGTAGTTAGTACTTACATTATCCTCACGCGCTCTTCAAAGAAACTTGCTACACGAGCATTCAAAGCGAATGCATTTTTGATCGAGCATTCCAATCAAGCGAATTTGACAA
>WBZZ01006179.1:37500-60000 GCA_019918135.1 Paulinella micropora
GTTGTACTGGACCAAGTCCTCAGCAAAGACCTTTACAACTGGTTAGACGTGCTCAAAAGTCATATGATACATCCGCCCTTATTAAACTCATAATATCATGCATCCACCCTTATTTAACTGACGAAGCAAAAAGAAAAATATGATGCAGCGACAGCTCTACTCTTGCTTTGTGCGTGGTTACGTAAAACCAAAGTCGTTACTCACCATACCTTCCGCTTCGTCGAGTGAAGCGACACACATCGTTTCATGCTTCTCCTCATGTTTGCTTTATGTCTATACATCTTGTCATGTTTCGCCCTGGTCTGAATTCCAGGACGTACGTTTTGCCTTCGTTGCGGCGCGCAGAACGCAAACTGCTACAGTCTCAGCTTACGAGACTCCATGATGACAGGTCTTTGACTTTGAACGAGCTTACTTTATGATTGATTGAATATTTCTCTTAGAAAAAACAGAGCTGACGCAAAAGAAGCGCAGGAGAAAGCCATTCATGCAATGCGGGAGAACCAACCGAAAGAAGCAGGTGAAGAACAAAGGGTGACTTCTGTGGACATGCCAGAAAGAATCGTAGCGTTCTGGCAAGCGTACCTGCTCTCTATGCCCCTCGCAGCTCGCCCGGAATTCATGCGGTCTTTCTTTCTGCACGTGGAGCAGAGAGGCTCCTCTTCCATGGGTCTGATGGTCCAACTCAGCGCTGCCAGCCACTGGTCACGCTGCATATCTCATACGCATATGTAAAGTTCGCTTTCTCTTCCTGTGCCCACCCCTGCGATACATCGCAAGCTTCGATTATCTGTTTGACAGTGACTGAAGAACACTTTCGTTCCACTGCAGGCCGACCACTCCAGCGTTGGGCGCTGCGCACCTTCGATCTCTACTCAGAATAGCTCAGCTCACCGGCACCTTCCCCGGCGTGGTTTTCTTCTATCACAGATGCACATATATACAGAGGCACCGTGTTGCAAGTTGGTGAGCAAGTAATACGTGTAATCTTACTTATACGCGCAACCTATAAAGACCAATATATTACGCATATACATGTTTTTTGTAATTACACATTACAAATGTTAATAATAATAATAATAATAATAGTGCTTCTCTGTCAATGGCTGATGCATTTCTGCACATGCGCCTCCATCGTCTCACCCGTGAGGGGAGTACGAAGAATTGACGATAAGCTCTAATGACACCCCCGCAAGGGCAGTTCCAACACTTCCAGACGGGCCGGTATGTTCAATGAAAATACTGGTCCAGACGGATCGGTATGTTCAATGAAAATACTGGTGGCACCGACGGGAATCGAACTGGCGACAGGGCCCAGATGGTAGAACTTGACCACTGGGCTATCACGGTGTCCAGAATAATAATAATAATAATAATAATAATAATAATAATAATAATAATAACTAGGGGCTGCGCCAACACCTGAAAGGATGGTTTACCGGTGCGCTTCGCGCACCAAACCCCGCCAGCCCCACTTCTTATCACTTTTTGGAGGGCCCCCCGGACCCCCCCCCCCCCCCCCCCCCCCCCCCCCCCCCCCCCCCCCTCCCGCCCCCTTTCCCTTCGACAGGGTACGTTGAATTGCCGGAGGTGCCGCAAAGGGCGCCTGGTGGCAAAAAACCTCAATTTTCAGGTGTTGGTGCCACCCGCGACCAGAACGGGTACGTACAATCGCAGGGCTCCCCCGGACTCCCCCTTTCCCTTCGACAGGGTACGTTGAATTGCCGGAGTTGCCGCAAAGGGCGCCTGGTGGCAAAATAACCTCAATTTTCAGGTGTGGGTGCCACCCGCGACCAGAACGGGTACGTACAATGTGACAGGGCTTGGGTTCCCGGGGGGAGGGCCCCCCGGACCCCCGTCGAGAGGGCACGTTCAAATGGCGGAGGCACCGGCAAGTAGTGCCAAAAAACAAGGAAATTTGGCATTCAGGACACTCCCCTAACGCAAATATTTACGTGCATCCAAAAGAAATAAAATCAGCATCAACATCGAGTCTGGGGCTAGCCACCCTGCCAATATGAGCTCCCAACTCCTCCTGGTCCCACAAACCATGATTTATAGGGATGGGGGGTGCAAAAAAAGGCCAAAAAAACAAGGAAATTTGGCATTCAGGACACTCCCCTAACGCAAATATTTGCGTGAATTCCAAAAAATTTATACTAGCATCAAGATCGAGTCTGAGGCTAGCCACCCTGTCAATATGAGCTCCCAACTCCTCCTGGTTCCCACAAACCATGATTTATAGGGATGGGGGACAAAAAAAAGGAATTTTGGCATGCAGGACACTCCCCTAACGCAAATATTTGCGTGAATTCCAAAAAAAGTATACCAGCATCAACATCGAGTCTGGGGCTAGCTACCCTGTCAATATGAGCTCCGAACTCCTCCTGGTTCACACAAACCATGATTTATAGAGATGGGGGTGCAAAAAAAGGCCAAAAAAACAAGGAATTTTGGCATTCAGGACACTCCCCTAACGCAAATATTTGCGTGAATTCCGAAAAAATCATATCAGCATCAACATCGAGCCTGCCTGCAAATATGCGCTCCCAACTCCTCCTCGTTCCCACAAACCATGATCTATTCCGACAGGGGTGCCGAAATGGTGGGGGGGTTACACAATTTTAATTTTCCCCCTCCCCCCAAACCCCCCACCCCCTTCACCAACACCTTTCAGGGATAATAATAATAATAATAATAATAGTGGTGCTTCTCTGTCAATGGCTGATGCAAATCTGCACATGCGCCTCCATCGTCTCACCCGTGAGGGGAGTACGAAGAATTGACGATAGGCTCTAATGACACCCCCGCAAGGGCAGTTCCAACACTTCCAGACGGACCGGTATGTTCAATGAAAATACTGGTGGCACCGACGGGAATCGAACTGGCGACAGGGCCCAGATGGTAGAACTTGACCACTGGGCTATCACGGTGTCCATAATAATAATAATAATAATAATAATAATAATAGTAATAATAATAATAATAATAATAATAATAATAATAATAGTAATAATAATAATAACTAGGGGCTGCGCCAACACCTGAAAGGATGGTTTGGGGTGCGCTTTGCGCATCCCCCCCACCCCCACCCCCTCTTCCCAAGGTCGCTTTTCCTCTCATTCTCACATGCACAACTTCTACAGCCTTAGAGCAAACTCAGCCATTCATTTTGGTGCCGGCGAATTTGCTTCGGGTACGTACAATTACAGGGTTGGGGTTCCTGGGGGAAGGGCCCCCCGGACCCACCCTTTCCCGTCGACAGAGTACGTACACTTGCCGGAGGTACCAGCAGAACGCAAGTGTACTCTGGTGGCACTAAAATCTCTGGTTTGTGTGCCACCCGGCACCAAATTTTTTGGATCTCCGAAGAGAGCTCACCGAGAGGTGTCGGGTACACCAAACATCAGCCTCAAACTCCCTCTGGTGTGCGCGAACGGCGCCTGGTGGCGCAAAAACCTGAATTTTCTGATTTTTACGCCACCCGTCACTACAAATTTTATATTTTCGAAGAGAGCTCATCAAGAAGTGTCAGGTACACCAAATATCAGCCGCTAACCCCACCTGGTGTGCGCAAAGGGTGCCTGGCGGCAGAAAGACCTCATTTTTCTGGTTTGGGTGCCATTCGCGACCAAAACGGGTACGTGCAATTGCAGGGAGGGGGCAGGGCCCCCCAGACCCCTCCTTTCCCCGTCGACAGGGTACATTAAATTGCCAGAGGCACCGGCAAGTACTCACAAAAACAAGGAATATTGGCATTCAGGACACACCCCTAACGCAAATATTTGCGTGAATGTAAAAACACTATATCAGCATCAACATCGAGTCTGGGGCTAGCCACCCTGTCAATATGAGCTCCTAACTCCTCCTGGTTCACACAAACCATGATTTATTCCGACGAGGGTGCAGAAAATAGGCTAAAAAACAAGGAATTTTCGCATTCAGGACACTCCCCTAACGCAAATGTTTGCCTGAATTCCAAAGAAATTATATCAACATCAACATCGAGTCTGGGGCTAGCCACATTGTCATTATGAGCTCCCAACTCCTCCTGGTTCACACAAACCATGATTTATTCCGACAGGGGTACGAAAAAAACCAAGGAATTTTGCCATTCAGGACACTACCCTAACGCAAATATTTGCGTGAATTCCAAAAAAATCATATCAGCATCAATACCGAGTCTGGGACTAGCCACCTGCAAATATGAGCTCCCAACTCCTCCTGGTTCCCACAAACGATGATTTATTCCGACAGAAAATGCGGGGTGGGGGTGGGTGGGTGGGTGGGGGTTACATAATTTCCATTTCCCCCCTCCCCCCAAACCCCCCACACCCTACCCCAACACCTTTCGGGGATAATAATAATAATAATAATAATAATAATAATAATAATAATAATAATAATAGTGCTTCTCTGTCAATGGCTGATGCAAATCTGCACATGCGCCTCCATCGTCTCACCCGTGAGGGGAGTACGAAGAATTGACGATAGGCTCTAATGACACCCCCGCACGGGCAGTTCCAACACTTCCAGACGGACCGGTATGTTCAATGAAGATACTGGTGGCACCGACGGGAATCGAACTGGCGACAGGGCCCAGATGTTAGAACTTGACCACTGGGCTATCACGGTGTACATAAATAATAATGATAATAATAATAATAATAATAATAATAATAATAATAATAATAATAATAATAATAATAGTGCTTCTCTGTCAATGGCTGATGCATTTCTGCACATGCGCCTCCATCGTCTCACCCGTGAGGGGAGTACGAAGAATTGACGATAGGCTGTAATGACACCCCCGCAAGGGCAGTTCCAACACTTCCAGACGGACCGGTATGTTCAATGAAAATACTGGTCCAGACGGACCGGTATGTTCAATGAAAATACTGGTGGCACCGACGGGAATCGAACTGGCGACAGGGCCCAGATGGTAAATGATAATAATAATAATAATAATAATAATAATAATAACTAGGGGCTGCGCCAACACCTGAAAGGATGGTTTACCGGTGCGCTTCGCACACCAAACCCCGCCAGCCCCACTTCTTATCACTTTTTGGAGGGCCCTCCGGACCCCCCCCCCCCCCCCCCCCACCTCCCCTCCCGCCCCCTTTCTCTTCGACAGGGTACGTTGAATTGCCGGAGTTGCCGCAAAGGGCGCCTGGTGGCAAAAAATCTCAATTTTCAGGTGTGGGTGCCACCCGTGACCAGAACGGGTACGTACAATCGCAGGGCTCCCCCGGACCCCCCCTTTCCCTTCGACAGGCTACGTTGCATTGCCGGAGTTGCCGCAAAGGGCGCCTGGTGGCAAAAACCTCAATTTTCAGGTGTGGGTGCCACCCGCGACCAGAACGGGTACTTACAATCACAGTGCTGTAGTTCCAGGGGGGAGGCCCCCCCGGACCCCCCTGCCCCGTCGACAGGGAAAGTTCAAATGCCGGAGGCACCGGCAAGTAGTGCCAAAAACAAGGAAATTTGGCATTCAGGACACTCCCCTCACGCAAATATTTGCCTGAATTCCAAAAAATTATACCAGCATCAAGATCGAGTCTCGGGCTAGGTACCCTGTCAATATGAGCTCCCAACTCTTCCTGGTTCCCACAAACTATGATTTATTCCGATGGGGGGTGCAAAAAAAAAACAAGGAAATTGGGCATTCAAGACACTCCCCTAACGCAAATATTTGCGTGAATTCCAAAAAAGTTATATCAGCATCAACATCGGGTCTGGGGCTAACCACCCTGCCAATGTGAGCTCCGAAATCCTCCTCGTTTCCACAAACCATGATTTATTCCGACAGGGGTGCCGATTTTGGGGGGGGGGGAATGGGTGGGGGTGGGTGGGGTACACAATTTTCATTTCCCCCCTCCCCCCAAACCCCCCACCCCCTTCACCAACACCTTTCAGGGATAATAATAATAATAATAATAATAATAATAATAATAATAGTGCTTCTCTGTCAATGGCTGATGCATTTCTGCACATGCGCCTCCATCGTCTCACCCGTGAGGGGAGTACGAAGAATTGACGATAGGCTCTAATGACACCCCCGCAAGGACAGTTCCAACACTTCCAGACGGACCGGTATGTTCAATGAAAACACTGGTCCAGACGGATCGGTATGTTCAATGAAAATACTGGTGGCACCGACGGGAATCGAACTGGCGACAGGGCCCAGATGGCAGAACTTGACCACTGGGCTATCACGGTGTCCATAATAATAATAATAATAATAATAATAATAATAATAATAGTGCTTCTCAGTCAATTGCGAATGCATTTCTGCACATGTGCCTCCATCGTCTCACCCGCGAGGGGAGTACGAAGATTTGACGATAGGCTCTACTGACACCCCTGCAAGGCAGCTCCAAGCCTTCCAGACAGACCAATACTTTCAAACAAAATATGCTTTGAAAATGCTGGCACCGACGGGAATCGAACTGGCGACAGGTCCCAGATGGTAGACCTTAACCACTGGGCTATCGCGGTGCCACTTAATAATAATAATAATAATAATAATAATAATAATAATAATAATAATAATAATAATAATAATAATAGTGCGTGCTTCTCTGTCAATGGCTGATGCATTTCTGCACATGCGCCTCCATCGTCTCACCCGTGAGGGGAGTACGAAGAATTGACGATAAGCTCTAATGACACCCCCGCAAGGGCAGTTCCAACACTTCCAGACGGGCCGGTATGTTCAATGAAAATACTGGTCCAGACGGATCGGTATGTTCAATGAAAATACTGGTGGCACCGACGGGAATCGAACTGGCGACAGGGCCCAGATGGTAGAACTTGACCACTGGGCTATCACGGTGTCCATAATAATAATAATAATAATAATAATAATAATAATAATAATAATAATAATAATAATATTGTTTCTCTAAGGCGTACTGATGCAGCTGCATGGCACGATCCGTGTCCGGACATAAGCCTCCAATACCCTTGTTCGAGGTCCTCCAATCCCCCTTTGCTGGCCAGTCTCTCGACTGGTAAGCAAGGCCACCGATGGAGCTCCTGAGGGCAAGACCGCACTAAGCCAAGGTTACTCCGCAGTTCCAGTAACCTCTTGCAAAACGTCGCCGAATGTGCAAGTGCATACACCAAGCATGGCGGCTAGAACTGCTTCAAAACCCCATCCATAACAATTTGGCAGACAACTGGGTCCTGGGCTACCAACCAGCATGGCGGAGTTAAAGATCTTTTATGAGGCCTCAACGATCCTCCTCCCCAGCATACCACCGAATGGTTATGGATTGGCATCACAGTTTAACGCCGTAAGGCCATTGGGCTGGAACTCTGGTAAGCAAGCAACTATCGAACCATGTGACTAGGTTTTTTCATCGGGGGTTACCTCAAATACATCACAGTCAACACTCCAAGAGAAGATATTGTTTCTCTAAGGCGTACTGATGCAGCTGTATGGCACGATCCGTGTCCGGACATAAGCCTCCAATACCCTTGTTCGAGGTCCTCCAATCCCCCCGTGTCAGTCTCTCGCCTGATGATCGGGGCCACCGATGGAGCTCCTGAGGGCAAGACTGCACTAAGCCGAGGTTATTCCGCAGTCCCAGCAACCTCTTGCAAGACGTCACCGAACGTGCAAGTGCATACACCAAGCGCGGTTGCTAGAGCTGCCTCGAAACCCCACCCATAACAATCTGGTGTCTGCTGGGTCCTGGGCTATCAACCAGCATATGCGGAGTTTAAGATCTTTTACGCGCGCAACGACCCTCCTCCCAGCATCTACCACCAAAGGGTTATGAGTTGGCGTCACAGTTTAACGCCTTGAGGCCATTGGGCTGGAACTCTGTTTAGCAAGTGTGACTAGGTTTTTTAATCGGGATTTCCCTCAAATATGTCAATAATAATAATAATAATAATAATAATAATAATAATAATAATAATAATAATAATAATAATAGTGTATTGATCTGTCATGGCTGAGTCCAAGGACCATGCGCCTCCATCCCTCGACCCAACAGTCACACAGTGAATGTTGGGGAGGGAAGAGTGACTCTAACCATCCCTGAAAAGCTACCCGCCCGGCGTGTCGGATACCTTGCAGGGAATCAACTGCAAATGATTGATGTTCCCTATGAGAGAGTTCCACAAGACTGGATATAAGTCGAATGGAGGTACTCAAAGGGGGTAACAGACATTTCATGCGGTCTGCCAGCGCATGAGGACGATTTGCGGTAAGTGTCTTGGACGCCTCGAAACCCGTCACCACCCCTAGATCTCGGAATGTATATACCCCTTTGACCCCACGTTGTGTATGTCTTATAAAAACAAGACAACAACATAGCCTCGGAACCAGTGTGAATTCCAAAAAAATCATATCAGCATCAAGATCGAGTCTGGGGCTAACCACCCTGCAAATATGAGCTCCCAACTCCTCGTTCCCACAAACCATGATTTATTCCGACAGGGGTGCGAAAATGCGGGTGTGTGTGTTTGGGGGGGGGGGGGTACACAATTTTCATTTTCCCTCCCTGCAAACCCCCCACCCCCTTCACCAACACCTTTCAGGGATAATAATGATAATAATAATAATGATAATAATAATAATAATAATAATAACAACAACAACAACAATAATAATAATAATAATAATAATATAATAATAATAATAATAATAATAATAATAGTGCTTCTCTGTCAATGGCTGATGCATTTCTGCACATGCGCCTCCATCGTCTCACCCGTGAGGGGAGTACGAAGAATTGACGATAAGCTCTAATGACACCCCCGCAAGGGCAGTTCCAACACTTCCAGACGGGCCGGTATGTTCAATGAAAATACTGGTCCAGAAATAGACCGGTATGTTCAATGAAAATACTGGTGGCACCGACGGGAATCGAACTGGCGACAGGGCCCAGATGGTAGAACTTGACCACTGGGCTATCACGGTGTCCAAAATAATAATAATAATAATAATAATAATAATAATAATAATAATAATACTATATCTGAGGCGTACTGTTGCAGCTAATGGCATATCCTCAACGGACATAAGCCTCCAATACCCTTGTTCGAGGTCCTCCACCCCCCCGTGTCAGTCTCTCGCCTGATGATCGGGGCCACCGATGGAGCTCCTGAGGGCAAGACTGCACTAAGCCGAGGTTATTCCGCAGTCCCAGCAACCTCTTGCAAGACGTCACCGAACGTGCAAGTGCATACACCAAGCGCGGTTGCTAGAGCTGCCTCGAAACCCCACCCATAACAATCTGGTGTCTGCTGGGTCCTGGGCTATCAACCAGCATATGCGGAGTTTAAGATCTTTTACGCGCGCAACGACCCTCCTCCCCAGCATCTACCACCAAAGGGTTATGAGTTGGCGTCACAGTTTAACGCCTTGAGGCCATTGGGCTGGAACTCTGTTTAGCAAGTGTGACTGGTTTTTTAATCGGGATTTCCCTCAAATATGTCACAGTCAACACTCCAAGGGAGATTTACTACTACTACTACTACTACTACTACTACTACTACTACTACTACTAATAATAATAATAATAATAATAATAATAACTAGGGGCTGCGCCAACACCTGAAAGGATGGTTTACCGGTGCGCTTCTCGCAACCCCCCCCCCCCCCCCCCCCCCCCCCCCCCCCCCAATCCCCCTCTTCCCAAGGTCGCTTTCCTCTCATTCTCCCATGCACAACATTTACAGCTTTGAAGCAATCTCAGCCGTTCATTTTGGTGCCGGGGAATTCGCTTCGGGTACGTACACTTACAGGGCTGGGGTTTCCGGGGGAAGGGCCCCCCGGACCCCCCTTCCCCGTCGACAAGGTACGTTCGATTGCCGGAGGTACCAGCAGAACGCAAGTGTAAGCTCTGGTGGCACAAAAATGTAAAATCTCTGGTTTGTGTGCCACCCGGCACCAAATTTGTTGGACCTCCGAAGAGAGCTCACCGAGAGGTGTCGGGTACACCAAACATCAGCCTCAAACTTTCTCTGGTTTGCGCGAACGGCGCCTGGTGGCACAAAAACCTGAATTTTCTGATTTTTCGTCACCACAAATTTTATATTTTTGAAGAGAGCTCATCAAGAAGTGTCAGGTACACCAAATATCAGCCGCTAACTCCCTCTGGTGTGCGCACAACGGCGCCTGGCGGCAAAAAGACCTCAATTTTCTGGTTTGGGTGCCACCCGCGACCAAAACGGGTACGTGCAATTGCAGGGCTATGGTTCCCGGGGGAAGGACTCCCCCCTTCCCCGTCGACAGGGTACGTTAAATTGCCGGAGGTACCGGCAAGTACTCCCAAAAAACAAGGAATATTGGCATTCAGGACACACCGCTAACGCAAATATTTGGCGTGAATTCCAAAAAAAATATATCAGCATCGACATCGAATCTGGGGCTAGCCACCCTGTCAATATGAGCTCCCAACTCCTCCTGGTTCACACAAACCATTATCTATTCCGACGAGGGTGCAGAAAATAGGCTTAAAAAAAGGAATTTTTGCATTCAGGACACTCCCCTAACGCAAATATTTGCGTGAATACCAAAAAAATTATGTCAGCATCAACATCGAGTCTGGGGCTAGCCACCCTGCAAATATGAGCTCCCAGCTCCTGGTGGTTCACACAAACCTGATTTATTCCGACAGGAGGTGCAGAAATTTGGTGAAAAAACAATGAATTTCGGCATTCAGGACACTCCCCTAACGCAAATATTTGCGTGAATTTCAAAAAAACTATACCAGCATCAGCATCGAGTCTGGTGCTAACCAGCCTGCAAATATGAGCTCCCAACTCCTCCTGGTTCCCACAAACCATGATTTATTCCGACAGGGTGCCGAAATGGGAGGTGGGGGTGGGGTACACAATGTCCATTTTTCCCCTCCCCCCAAACCCCCCACCCCCTACTCCCAACACCTTTCAGGGATAATAATAATAATAACTCGGGGCTGCGCCAACACCTGAAAGGATGGTTTGCGGTGCGCTTCGCGCACCCCACCCCTCCCCCCCCCCCCCCCCGGGCTGGGGTTCCCGGGGGAGGGCCCCCCGGACCCCCCCCCCCCCCCTTCCCCGTCGACAGGGTACGTTCAACTGCCGGAGGTACCAGCAGAACCCAAGTGTAAGCTCTGGTGCACAAAAATGTCAAATATCTGGTTTTTGTGCCACCCGCCACCAAAACTTTTTTATCACCGAAGAGAGCGCACCGAGAGGTGTCAGGTGCGCCAAACATCAGCCTCAAACTCCCTCTGGTGTGCGCAAACGGCGCCTGGTGGCGCAAAAACCTCATTTTCCCTGTGTGTAGGCCAACCGGCACCACAATTTTTATATTTTCGAAGAGAGCTCATCAAGAAGTGTCAGATACACCAAATATCAGCCGCTAACTCCCTCTGGTGTGCGCAAACGGCGCCTGGTGGCACAAGACCTAAATTTTCTGGTGTGGGTGCCACCCGCGACCGAAACGGGTACGTACAATGGCCGGGCTAGGGTTCCCGGGGGGGAGGGCCCCCCGGACCCCCCCTGCCCCGTCGATAGGGTACGTTCAATTGCCGAAGGGCACCTGGTGGCAAAAAAACCTTAATTTTCTGGTGTGTGTGCCACCCGCGACACAAACGGGTACGTACAATTGCAGGGCTTGGGTTCCCGGGGGCAGGGCCCCCCGGATCCCTGCCCGTCGACAGGGTACTTTCAATTGCCGGAGGCACCGGCAAGTACTGCTAAAATACAAGGAAATTTGGCATTCAGGACACTCCCCTAACGCAAATATTGCGTGAATTCCAAAAAAACTGTATCAGCATCAGCATCAAGTCTGGGGCTAGCCACCCTGCCAATATGAGCTCCCAACTCCTCCAGGTTCCCACAAACCATGATTTATTCCGATGGGAGAGCAGAAAATAGGCTTAAAAAACAAGGAATTTTGGCGTTCAGGACACTCTCCTAACGCAAATATTGCGTGAATTCCTAAAAAAAAAAAATACCAGCATCAACATCGAGTCTGGGGCTAACCACCCTGCCAATATGAGCTCCCAACTCCTCCTGGTTCCCACAAATCATGATTTATTCCGACAGGGGTGCGAAAATGCGGGGGTGGGTGGGTGGGTGGGTGGGGGGTACACAATTTCCATTTTCCCCCTCCCTCCAAACCCCCCACCCCCTACTCCAACACCTTTCAGGGATACTAATAATAACTAGGGGCTCCGCCAACACCTGAAAGGATGGTTTCCGGTGCGCTTCGCGCACCCCCCCCCCCCCCCCCCCCCCCCCCCCCCCGCGCGCTCTGGGGTTCCGTAAACTCTGGTGGCACAAAAACCTAAAATCTGTGGTTTTTGTGCCACCCGGCACCAAAACTTTTAGATCTCCGAAGGGAGCTCACCGAGAGGTGTCGGGTACACCAAACATCTTCAAACTCCCTCTGGTGTGCGCGAACGGCGCCTGGTGGCGCAAAAACCTGAATTTTCTGATTTTTACGCCACCCGTCACCATAAATTTTATATTTTCGAAGAGAGCTCATCAAGAAGTGTCAGGTACATCAAGTATCAGCCGCTAACTCCCTCTGGTGTGCGCAGAGGGCGCCTGGCGGCAGAAAGACCTCATTTTTCTGGTTTGGGTGCCACCCGCGATCAAAGCGGGTACGTACAATTGCAGTGCTATGGTTCCCGGGAGTGCTCCCCGGGTCCCCCTTTCCCTGTCGACAGGGTACGTTCCATTGCCGGCAGCACCGGCAAATACTCCCAAAAAACAAGGAATTTTGGCATTCAGAGAAGGGGAAGAAGGAGAAGGAGGAGAAGGAAGGAGGAGAAGGAAGAAGAAAGAAGGAGATGGATGGAGAAGGAAGAAGAATGAAAGTAAGGAGAAGGAAAGGAAGGAGAAGGAGAAGGAAAGGAAGGCGAAGAAGGAGAAGGAAAGGAAGGAGAAGGAGAAGGAGAAGGAGAAGGAGAAGCAAGGAGAAGGAGGAGAAGGAGAAGGAGAAGGAAAGGAAGGAGAAGGAAAGGAAGGAGAAGGAGAAGGAAAGGAAGGAGAAGGAAAAGGAAAGGAACGAGAAGGAAAAGGAAAGGAAGGAGAAGGAGAAGGAAAGGAAGGAGAAGGAGAAGGAAAGGAAGGAGAAGGAGAAGGAAAGGAAGGAGAAGGAAAAGGAAAGGAAGGATAAGGAAAGGAAGGAAAGGAAGGAGGAGAAGGAAAGGAAGGAGGAGAAGGAAAGGAAGGAGAAGGAGAAGGCAAGGAAGGGAAGGAAGGAAAGGAAGGACAGGAAGGACAGGAATGGAAGGAAGCGAAGGAAGGGAAGGGAAGGGAAGGAAGGGAAGAAAAAGAAGAAAAGGAAGAAAAAGAAGAAAAGGAAGAAAAGGAAGAAAAAGAAGAAAAAGAAGAAGAACAACAACAAGAAGAACAACAACAAGAAGAACAACAAGAACAACAACAAGAACAAGAACAACGACAAGAACAACGACAAGAAGAAGAAGAAGAAGAAGAAGAAGAAGAAGAAGAAGAAGAAGAAGAAGAAGGAGAAGGAAGAAGAAGAAGAAGAAGAAGAAGAAGAAGAAGAAGAAGAAGAAGAAGAAGAAGAAGGAGAAGACGAAGAAGAAGAAGAAGGCAGAAGGAAGAGGGAAGAGGAAGAAGGAAGAAGGAAGAAGGACGAAGCACGAAGCACGAAGGACGAAGGACGATGAAGGGCGAAGGGCGAAGGGAGAAGGGGAGAAGGGAGAAGGGGAGAAAAGAAGGGAGAAGGGGAGAAGAGAGAAGGGGAGAAGGGCGAAGGGAGAAGGGGAGAAGAAGACGGAGGAGGAGGAGCAGCAGCAGCAGGAGGAGCAGCAGCAGGAGGAGCAGCAGCAGCAGGAGGAGGAGCACCAGCAGCAGGAGGAGCAGCAGCAGCAGCAGGAGGAGGAGGACGAGAAGGAGAAGGAGAACAATAATACTTAAACAGAAAATAGAACAGAAGAATAGGAAATAAAGGTTTGTGTGTACGAGTTTGTTTGAGGGAGGAAGGAGGATGAATCAAACATGCAAATTCTTCTGTAAATAGCAAAAACATATTTCCTTTATTTCTTTCTTCCTTCTTTCTTCCCTACTTCCTTTTCCCCTTTGTTCCTTTTTTCCTTCCTTTCCTTCTTTCTTTTTCTTTTTCTCTTATTCTTACTGTTATTTCGGCTGTTTGTTAGATGCGGCCGCACGTTTACCGTGCTTTGGTTCGTTGCTTCGCCTCCTTCACTGATCTTTCCTCTCTTACCTCTCTTATTGCTGACCCCGCCTCAAGTGGCCGGTCCGGTTATCGCGAACTGGCACAACTGTTGACGGCTCTCCCCCCACAAGCTCTTGCAGAATCCGACCAATACGAACGCCTGACGGCCTTGTTCGAGACGCAACCTAAATGGTTGCAGAGCGCTGCCACGAGCATGTTAGACGCATACTTAAAAGGATGGCTGAAAGAGGGTTCTAAGTTAGAAGACGATGGGAACACGTACTTGTCGCTTTGTACCGAGTTATCCGTGCTGTCAGCCTGGCTTCCACCGAGCTTCTATCCCCGACTGCTACGTGCTGCTCTGAGCTCCTCCCGACTACCCTCGCTCTTGCTCCTGTCGTCTTTGCTGGGCAGACTGGAGCAGTGGCTAGTTCACTGGCATTTCATGGCACCTCCAGCGCAGGAGCATTGTCGTCAGCTCATCGACCAGCTCCACACCTTGCTTGCTCCACCTGTCGAGGCTCCACACAGCGTTGGCACGTGCTCGAGAGCAAACGTTGAAGAAACAGCAGATTTAGAGGCTGATCAATTCCCAGAGCAACTTGTGGAGACTCACCGATCCCCAGAGCAAGCTCAGCAGCAGAAGGGAAGCAAAGCAAAAAAAAAGAGCAAAAAAAAGCGCACTAAAAAGAAGAGCAAAGACAAGACCTTGAAAAAGGATACACCGCAGACAAAGGCAGTTTTCGACGATTTCAATCCAGAAACAGGTCGACCCTTATCATCGGCATTACTAACAACATCCATGCACAACCCCACTACTTCTGTTTTCTTTCTGTAGCTGCAGGAATTGGTGAAGGTAGAAGCGTATTGATCGCGCTTTCGAGCGAGTTGAGTACGTTAGGGTCAGGCTTTGCGGACACAAAGCAAAAATATATCGCCCTATTTGATCTGCTCCGATCCCTCTCTGGTTTCTTTTCAGCCAACATCGTGCTACTGGGAGCTCACAACAAAGTATTGCAGGGATTGCAGTGTTTACTGAAGATTTCCAACCAGCAGCGCGAGGCGAAAGATGCACACGCAGACTTTACGGACTCCTTCCGAGCCCTGATTTGGAAACTGATTCGGACAGAAATCTGTGATGCCGGAAAGAAGGCAACACAGCAAGAGCAGACAAGCAAGGCTAGCGATGAAATAGTCTCTCACCTGTTCGGACTACTCGCACAGATAGACACGACCTCGCTTTGTCCTGGTTCCGAATCTTCCTGTCGCGGGGTGTTGTGGTCACTTTTGACTACCCTCCCAGATTCACAGAAGCCAGAACACAGCCAGGGATGCGACCCTCACACAAGAAGATTGGTGATCGAGTACGTTGAAACCGAAGCACACATATTCATATCGTGATAAACACATAACTTAAGGAGTTAGGTTCCGCTTTATGTGTGCCTGCGCACCAAGTCCATACAAGTATTTTTGTCTTTGCATGATTCTTTGGATTGCCAGACGTCGCGAGGCGGGGCTTTCTGCCTTAGTTGATCTGTTTGCTGTTCTGGACTGTCCTCAATGGCGCAATATGAACGCTTTTCCACATTTTGCTTCTCCACCCAATTTAACATGGCGCGCTGAGGTTTTGCATCTGCGTTGCCTTCCCCGTGGACATTCTTTGTGGACCAACATGCTTCACAGGTAAACACAGGAGAGGAAACGGATAGTAACTTACCAGGAATAAAGAGAGAGGAAAGAAATTAGAGATACTTAAGGGAAAGAAAGAATAATATAGTAGTGGAGAGTGTGACAAGATGCTAGAAACAGAGGAAGGGAGGGGTGGAGAGCTTTTGCTAGCCAACAGAATGATGATCGCGATTTCATGAATTTTACATAGCTCTCTTGCATTGTTGGAACTTGTGCTGCACCATTTCCATCCGTCCATGCATCCAGTGCATCCGTGAGCGAAGAATTTTTAATTGTCTTAGGCTCTGCATACTGTTTGATCTGTCCACGGGCCGAATTCGAGACTTGCTTGTACAAGCGCTTGTCTCTCTCCTTCCCCGAGCGCTGCCAGAGTCGGCGTCTTCCGCACAGGACAGCCGAGCTCTGAGCGAACTGAGAGGAGTGCTCTGGAACGCTGCAGAGGGTAGCGCTGATTGTTTGTTTCCCTGTTGGCTCGTGCTTCATCATATCAAAAGGCGGTTTCAACGTATCAAAACTTTACATCCCTACTTGTCAAAGGCTGATGGTTTCCTTGTCTTTAGGCATCTTGTCCCGATTCTGTGCCCGTCCACCATTTATTTACTTCATGTCTTTTATTTTGCTTCAATTGTTATTTTTACCTTGTCTATAACCTTTTACCTTTCTACCTGCCCATGCTCAACCATTTTTAACCGTGTCTAACATAAGCTTGTTGATTTGAGGAAAAGGCAATTGCTGTTGCTGTCACAGGTTTGCTAGACATGAAGGTGGCTTATCACATCAGTTCCGTGAACGCCATTCTTGATCTGCTACTCTTGCCATGCCTCACTGAAACCGCTTACCATCGACCCAAATCTGAAACGGTAGCTGCGTGGCAAAATGATTCGACAGAAAATCGTCTCACATCTGTTGTGTGTGAGAATATCTAACCCTAAAGCTAATCTTAGAGAGCTGGAATGACGTGCCGGGAAGTCCGACAGCAAAGTAACGAAGCCCTTGTTTGGGTCCGCTTGGATCTCGAAGATCTTGCTAACGCTCGTCAGATTTTCCTTGAAAGTTATGCAAAAGGTGATTTGTGTGCTCTCACTAGGGCGACCATGAGGAAGGAATGGTGCGAGCAGCCTTGTTGCTCTTGCTCAGCTCTACGCGACCCAAGCTCTGCCTGGTTACTGCCGCTCGAACTATGCAGGTAGCCAAATCTGCTATGTTTGATTTCTTGGATCCTGCTCTTCAAAGATAGCTTAGACAACAATCAGGACCTTAATTCTTTATTCAACTAACGTTTCCTTGCATAAACTATGTATCATCGGATATATCTTCCTCTGTCAGTCTTTCAACTACTAGGTGCGACTTGTCTGCCGATACCTGGACATTCAGCGTGACAAGAAGAAAAGGGAACTGGACATTCAGCGTGACAAGAAGAAAGGGGAAGTTCAAAGGAGGATTGATGTGAGTGTAGGAGGAAGTCACAAAAAAGTGAAATGAGATGAGGGCAGGAAATAGTGCAAATTGAGAGTATGAGAAGAGGAAAAGAGCAACAGTACGCAAAGAGGTGATTGAGCGGCTTATTCATACATGACTCCGATTCATCAACTCCCAATCCGCTGACCTATCTACCCTCTACACTACCCTGCCTTTGTCCATCCATCATTTCATCCCGTGGTAGTCATCCTTTCTATTTTATTGTTTTGCAGACCTGGCTAGAGCATCCGCAAGTTGGCCAACTCTACCTGGCCGAAATGAGCGGGTCATTGTAGTGATGCAACCTAAGTTTGAAATATGGGAACCTCGGTCATTCAATAGGTTGGCATGTTTTCCTTGCCTTCGTCACCGCCAATCGTTCCTGTTGGAACGCTTAGAAGTAACCTAGCCTTCCAACGCACGACATATGCACAAACCACTCCACCTTACGAAAGGCACTGTGGAGATGTCAACAGAAGGTTTTAAACAAATTGTACATCGCGATCGGCTGAATGCTTAATGGATACAAACACGCCCCAAGACGCAAACCTATAATTTAACAGACACTAAAACCAGACACTGGCTTAACAAGAAAAAACACCCAAGATACCGCCTGTTCAACAAGCAAACGCACCAAAGAACGCCAGCCCCTGCATTAATGTTGAATTTACGTTTGGTTGTGCATGGAACTCCTGTCAGGCTGGTTCCTGGGTCCACCAAGCGCACAGCCTCTCTGAAGCAGGTCTGCGCATGCATGTCTTGTATTTATGCACTCATATAAAGTCACAGGGACGGCATGCGAGCCTTGCGTGCACAATTGGATATCTTCCAAATGTTTTTATGTAATCTGGAGCTTTGCAAGTGCCAGCTCAACCAGTCTGCTCCCTCCAAAGTTGCAAACAACCCAAAACAAACAAACAAACAAACAAACAAAGTGCCCTTTCTTTTTCGAATCCTTGTAAATTGCACATATATGTAAAATGTGCTACATGGTTTTGGCCTACTGGACAAGGCGAGTATTCCATGATGCAATTTTACAACATATATGTGTATCTACTTGTTTGCTGTTCCATCTGAGTTAGGCGTGCGCGCAGAAAGCCGGACAGATGCATCTCTCAACAGTTTTCTGCTGGGCTCCGCCAGCGACAGCTCCCAAGAGGAGGACCAGGTCGGCGCTGCTCTCCATATGTAAACCGGGCATTCCAATATCGATTATGCTGGATGCGCTTCCAATAGCCCAATTTTCCATCGTTGCTGCATCGATAATTTTCTAGGCGGAGGGTCCATGCGGAGCATGGGGCAATTTCTTCAACGAAAGGACTATTCGCTTAACCGTTATGTCTTTCGTGGAGCATCTTGGCGAGATCCTCCAACAGGTGCCACCACACACAGGTCATATGTCTCTTTCCTTCAATCATCATAATCGACGCCTAACACAAGTCGGTTCAAGTGCATAAGGAGGAATGTCCTTTTCACCCTCCCCATATGTTAATACGTATAAAGGTACCGGCTACTGAATGCAACAAATTTTGTATGTAATTTTCAGCCTTGCGCTTGTGTGCATGCGCCGATGCAGAGGTTGCAGAGAGGACAACAGCGGCACGTGACTTGATGGCAGCACTGATCATGGGCTGGCTGCGAGAGGTCCAACAACAAACTCCCCTTTCTACTGTTGCAACTTCGTTCAATTTAAACACTGCTTATGGTTTCATACTTGCATAATATCGTCCTTTCATGCGCCGTTTAGGTCGATGAGTTAGATTCTTCGTTTCGCAAAGAAGGAAAGCGCCAGAGCCCCGACATCGTCAGATGTACTCAGCTATGGCAGGTGCCTCCTCCTTCCTTGGCAGACATAAGTCTGTTCCCTTCCGAAGGATGTGTTTGCTCAATTTCTTTTGTGCAAAGTTTCGTTTGGGGAATAATATGCCTGCGTCTCTTGTTGCTGTTGTTGTGTGTATCTGTCGTTGCCTTGTGTGTTTGTGCAGATTTTGTGTGCGAGTGTGCGATTCCTGCCGTGTCTTGGAAACGCTGGCCATAAAGTTGAGGAGTTGTCTGCCAAGATAAGCAAGGTCAGAGAAAGGCTGCCTTTCTCATAAAAGCTCTGAGAATACTCTCAAATGATATATCGGGACTAAGCCTAAAGCACGCTTTCTAACCCGTTGCTAGACCATTGCAAAACAAGAAGTTAAAAGCGTGAGCAAGGTCTTGGAAGCCGATACGGTGGAGGACGCTATTTGAGAAAGGTCATGGGTGAACCCACCCGTGGGCCGGTACAGTTTTCTGAGAGAATTAATAGTCTTGTCACATATTTATAGTATTCATCAGTTTTTCAGCGCTTGTTCTGCTGCTGTTCTGTCAGGAAGCACTGTGTGGCCAGACTAGTTCAAACATCCGCCACTTGCTCGAGAGTTTTCTGGTCGGCTATCATCTTCATCACGCACAATACGCAAACTTGTACTAACATGCAAATTTGCAAGCGCATTTGGCAGGCTTTTTGTCGAATTTTCATTTTCATTTCGATTTGAAATTTTAACAAAGTTTCCTGTCCCTACGTATTTTATGGTTGTTTACAAAATAAGGTCAAACTCACGTGAGCGTGAGATTTGAATGAAATGATGCCTTCTTCAAATGACATTAGAAATTTTGCGCATCAGGCCAAGAGTTGATTGTTGCACATGTTGATTGGTAGATCATTTTGCTAAGGTCAGAGCCGCGGTATTTAGAGGGACTGTTGACATTACTTCCTGAAGCACGACCTACAGTGGCTGCCTCCATAGTTGTGATTGCCGGTTACACCGCCTTGCAAGTAGAATCCAACGGCCAGAATACGTCCAAGGGAACAAGGGTAGCCAGCGATCCAGATTGCAAGCAAGCGGAAATGCAGAAGCTATCGCTTCAGACTCTGCATGCAATCTTCCCCTTTCTCTGTTCCAACTTCGGTCTCCTTGTTTGTATAGTTGCATTGTTGACTGCTTGCCTCGTTTGTATCCACTTACTGCGTCTTGTAGTCTGAGTGATCATGTTTAGTATATCTTCTTGACCTGAACATGCATCGTCTGTTACGCCCATTGTGTGTTCAGGCCATGTCCGCACTATCGCACAGTACTTCTTTTTCAAGCTTATGCTCCAGGTCCGATCTTTTGCATATATTGGGACACAAGCACGGATGGCCGTAATCAATAAAAATTTGGAAACAGAAATATCTATATGTTTGCGTATAGAAAGGTATGTAGCCCTTCACGTTGTCTCGTAAAAATCAATTTTTTCCCTGTATGGTTTGAGGTTCATCCTGAACTGTCGTCTCATCCTGCACTGGTGCCAGCAAAACAACCCAAAAGGAAAAAACGCCTTCATCACAACGCCCCTTCGTCTACCCCTGATTACTCTTCTGCTTCCCCGAGCTTGTGTTTCATTTCCTCTGAAAATACTAATGGAGTTCGGGATGTTGGAGAAGCGCATCTGAGCATGTGGGTTGAGTTGGCCAAAAGCAAGGACCTGGCCAAGCTCCGAATTCGACAAACTCGGTCATAAAACAATGAGACAGACAAAAATAGAGACAGACTCCATTTTTCAATGATGGGCTTGTCTTTCTTTACGTTGATTCTGCTTTCATTAACATTTCCTACCGCGGATCCATGAAAAGGTCTGCTGGGGTGTTTTGGATTTCCCTTGCATATGCGCTTTCTCGGTTTTTGTTCATCGACACGTCCCGATCCTTTGCTATGAATGTCTCCTCGAACCTGTAGTTATTTTGAAGCGCACGACCCTCTATCCCGCGCTTTCGTACGACGGGTTTGCCCTAAACCAATGCATGGGAAAGAAGGGGGGGGGGGGCAGATTGGGGCGGGGGGGGGGGGGAATGGAGAGGGTAAATAAGAGATTGCATAGTTATTACTGAACTTCAAACGCTTTTTTGATACTTTGTATTTCAGTTATTTCATGTTATATGTGAACAAATTGCAATAAATCTTAGCGTTTTTGTCGAGTGTGTCATCTGTGCTTTTCTGTCCATAAGGCTCATCTTCGTAGATTCTGACGTTTGGGTGTTTCTTCACATGTGACATATTATTCTGGAATGTATGGTGCGCTAGCCGCGGGACGTTCCAGTGGATGCGATCAGTGAAGGACTCGCTGAATTCCTCTCACCGTTCCTATCTGGTGTTCACACCACCTCACACTCCTGCCATGAGGATGAGCTCCAAGACTATATGCTGCACTTCATCCTATTTTCTGCACGTTTTGTATGTATGTAATGCACACGGTACTCTTGTGCTTGGGCAAGATTTGACTCTGCGTTACGATGATGTCACCTGGAAAACGCAAGCTTTTGTGAGGGCATGCAGATCACTGGTCACCCTTTCTACGGGTATCCTACCTTCCTTTATCCGCCCCACTCAGCCGTTTACTTTATCTTTTTCTGTGTCTTTCTGCTGGAATGCCTGCAATTAATATGTGTCTCTATCTGTCGTAGGATGCACGTAAATCGACTCCAGGCTCACCTAATTTTAAATGAAATGCAGGCATACCATTTTTTGTCCTGTGTATGCTTTGCATCAAACCGATTCTTGCTTAAACTATCTAGCCATGTGCTTCGGTCAATCTGGTCTGCGACCCCTGTGCTCACTGCTGTCTGTTCGAATGCTTATTGCCCAGTTACCATAGATCGCAAAATAAAGCTAGAGTGCAGTGTTTCACCCAGATATGAACATGCTGATAATATTATTCTCAATGTAAAAAATACCTCTGCGAGCTTGCACGAGAATACTCATCACACAGAACATCAACTGGTTCAACTCACCACACACCTTCATTAAACAATGTTTATACATATGGACGTGTACGCAGCTCGGAAATAATTGTTTTGAGTACTTTGTTGTCTTTCGGCAAGGTTCGGAGGGCGAACAAGAAGAGCTTCTTAGAGTAGTTGAGTTGTCTACTCTCGGTGGGACTCGGCTTGTCGCCGTCCAGGACGCTGTGAGAGACATGGAGAAAACAATGCACGAACTTTCGGTCCACGTTCAACCTCATTTCTCTTGTTCTCTACAACTCATATTGCTCAGCAAGCCTTCTCTTTTCTTGGGCTTTCCTGTCTTGTCTGCAAAACCGCTTACAAGATATAAGCACACATATCTTGGGTGTAGATTTGTCTTTCTTGCGACTTTTCCTGTATTTGTCTTTCTTGTTTTCGTCTG
>WBZZ01006179.1:65000-95000 GCA_019918135.1 Paulinella micropora
TAATAATAATAATAATAATAATAATAATAGTAATTATAATGATAATAATGATAATAATAATAATAATAATAATAATAATAATAATAATAATAATAATAGTGCTTCTCTGTCAATGGCTGATGCATTTCTGCACATGCGCCTCCATCGTCTCACCCGTGAGGGGAGTACGAAGAATTGACGATAAGCTCTAATGACACCCCCGCAAGGGCAGTTCCAACACTTCCAGACGGGCCGGTATGTTCAATGAAAATACTGGTCCAGAAATAGACCGGTATGTTCAATGAAAATACTGGTGGCACCGACGGGAATCGAACTGGCGACAGGGCCCAGATGGTAGAACTTGACAATAATAATAATAATAATAATAATAATAATAATAGTGCTTCTCTGTCAATGGCTGATGCATTTCTGCACATGCGCCTCCATCGTCTCACCCGTGAGGGGAGTGCGAAGAATTGACGATAAGCTCTAATGACACCCCCGCAAGGGCAGTTCCAACACTTCCAGACGGGCCGGTATGTTCAATGAAAATACTGGTCCAGAAATAGACCGGTATGTTCAACGAAAATACTGGTGGCACCGACGGGAATCGAACTGGCGACAGGGCCCAGATGGTAGAACTTGACCACTGGGCTATCACGGTGTCCAATAATAATAATAATAATAATAATAATAATAATAATAATAATAATAGTGTTTCTCTGTCAATGGCTGATGCATTTCTGCACATGCGCCTCCATCGTCTCACCCGTGAGGGGAGTACGAAGAATTGACGATAAGCTCTAATGACACCCCCGCAAGGGCAGTTCCAACACTTCCAGACGGGCCGGTATGTTCAATGAAAATACTGGTCCAGACGGATCGGTATGTTCAATGAAAATACTGGTGGCACCGACGGGAATCGAACTGGCGACAGGGCCCAATAATAATAATAATAATAATAATAATAATAATAATAATAATAATAATAATAATATTAATATTAATAATAAGAAGAAGAAGGAGAAGAAGAAGGAGGAGGAGGAGGAGGAGGAGGAGAAGAAGAAGAAGAAGAAGAAGAAGAAAAGTAGTAGTAGTAGTAGTAGTAGTAGAAGAAGAAGAAGAAGAAGAAGGAGAAGGAGAAGAAGAAGAAGAAGAAGAAGAAGAAGAAGAAGAAGAAGAAGAAGAAGAAGAAAGAGGAAGAAAGAGGAAGAAAGAGGAAGAGAAAGAGGAAGAGAAAGAGGAAGAGAAAGAGGGAGAGGAGAGAAAGAGAAAGAGAAAGAGGAAGAGAAAGAGGAAGAGAAAGAGGAAGAGAAAGAGGAAGAGAAAGAGGAGGAAGAGAAAGAGGAAGCGGAAGAGAAAGAGAAAGAGGAAGAGGAAGAGGAAGAGGAAGTGAGGAAGCGGAAGAGGAAGCGGAAGAGGAAGCGGAGGCGGAAGCGGAGGCGGAAGAAGCGGAAGAGGGAGAAGAGGAAGAGGGAGAAGAGGAAGAGGGAGAAGAGGAAGAAGGGAGAAGAGGAAGAAGGGAGAAGAGGAAGAAGGGAGAAGAGGAAGAAGGGAGAAGAGGAAGAAGGGAGAAGAGGAAGAAGGGAGAAGAGGAAGAAGGGAGAAGAGGAAGAAGGGAGAAGAGGAAGAAGGGAGAAGAGGAAGAAGGGAGAAGAGCAAGAAGGGAGAAGAGCAAGAAGGGAGAAGAGCAAGAAGGGAGAAGAGCAAGAAGGGAGAAGAGCAAGAAGGGAGAAGAGCAAGAAGGAAGAAGCGCAAGAAGGAAGAAGAGCAAGAAGGAAGAAGAGCAAGAAGGAAGAAGAGCAAGAAAGAGGAAGAGCAAGAGGAAGAAAGAAGAGCAAGAGGAAGAAAGAAGAGCAAGAGGAAGAAAGAAGAGGAAGAGGAAGAAAGAAGAAGAGGAAGAAAGAAGAAGAGGAAGAAAGAAGAAGAGGAAGAAAGAGGAAGAGGAAGAAAAGGAAGAGGAAGAAAAAGAGGAAGAGGAAGAAAAAGAGGAAGAGGAAGAAAAAGAGGAAGAGGAAGAAAAAGAGGAAGGGGAAGGAAAAGAGGAAGAGGAAGAAAAAGAGGAAGAGGAAGAAAAAGAGGAAGAGGAAGAAAAAGAGGAAGAGGAAGAAAAAGAGGAAGAGGAAGAAAAAGAGGAAGAGGAAGAAAAAGAGGAAGAGGAAGAAAGAGAGGAAGAGGAAGAAAGAGAGGAAGAGGAAGAAAGAGAGGAAGAGGAGGAAAGAGAGGAAGAGGAAGAAAGAGAGGAAGAGGAAGAAAGAGAGGAAGAGGAAGAAAAAGAGGGAGAGAAAGAAAAAGAGGGAGAGAAAGAAAAAGAGAGAGAGGAAGAAAAAGAGGAAGAGGAAGAAAAAGAGGAAGAGGAAGAAAGAAGAGGAAGAGGAGAAAGAAGAGGAAGAAAAAGAGGAAGAGGAAGAAAAAGAGGAAGAGGAAGAAAAAGAGGAAGAGGAAGAAAAAGAGGAAGAGGAAGAGAAGGAGAGGAAAAGGAAGAAAGAGAGGAAAAGGAAGAAAGAGAGGAAGAGCAAGAAAAAGAGGAAGAGCAAGAAACAGAGGAAGAAGAAGAAACAGAGGAAGAGGAAGAGAAAGAGAGGAAGAGGAAGAGAAAGAGAGGAAGAGGAAGAGGAAGAGAGGAAGAGGAAGAGAAAGAGAGGAAGAGAAAGAGAGGAAGAGAAAGAGAGGAAGAGGAAGAGGAAGAGAGGAAGAGGAAGAGGAAGAGAAAGAGAGGAAGAGGAAGAGAAAGAGAGGAAGAGGAAGAGAAAGAGAGGAAGTGGAAGAGAAAGAGAGGAAGTGGAAGAGACAGAGAGGAAGAGGAAGAGAAAGAGAGGAAGAGGAAGAGAAAGAGAGGAAGAGGAAGAGAAGGAGAGGAAGTGGAAGAGAAGGAGAGGAAGAGGAAGAGAAGGAGAGGAAGAGGAAGAGAAGGAGAGGAAGAGGAAGAGAAAGAGAGGAAGAGGAAGAGAAAGGAAGAGGAAGAGAAAGAGAGGAAGAGGAAGAGAAAGAGAGGAAGAGGAAGAGAAAGAGAGGAAGAGGAAGAGAAAGGAGGAGGAAGAGAAAGAGAGGAAGAGAAAGAGAGGAAGAGGAAGAGAAAGAGAGGAAGAGGAAGAGAAAGAGAGGAAGAGGAAGAGGAAGAGAGGAAGAGGAAGAGAAAGAGAGGAAGAGGAAGAGAAAGAAAGAGGAAGAGAAAGAGGAAGAGAAAGAGGAAGAGAAAGAGGAATAGGTAGAGGAATAGGAAGAGGAAGAGGAAGCGGAGGAGGAAGAGAAAGAGGAAGAGGAAGAGAAAGAGAAAGAGGAAGAAGAAGAGGAAGAGGAATAGGAAGAGGAATAGGAAGAGGAAGAGGAAGCGGAAGAGGAAGAGGGAGAGGGAGAGGGAGAGGAAAAGAAAGAGGAAGAGAAAGAGGAAGAGAAAGAGGAAGAGGAAGAGAAAGAGGAAGAAGAAGAAGAGGAAGAAAGAGGAAGAAGAAGAAGAAGAAGAAGAGGAGGAGGAGGAGGAAGAAAAGGAAGTGGAGGAGGTGATGATGATGATGATGATGATGATGATGATGATGATGAATGTCTTCTCAGCAATAGCTGTATTGCTGTATTGTGAGCAGGTGGATCACTGCGTGGAAATACCGCAGTTTGGTATCATTCGTTCTCTCAACGTTCACGTTTCAGCTTCTATCATGATGTGGAGCTTCGCTCGCCACCACCTGCTTCAAGCGCACCAGCAGCATGCGCAAGCTGCTGATAATCGCTCCTGAGCTTCATTCTTGACACGGTTTCACGCTAACAAACGCCGATGATCGAGTGCACACGCAAGCAACAAGAGAGACGAGAGAAAAAAGAAGAGGGAAGAGAGAAGAGACTTGGCAATGAATACAGCGCGCACAACCACTTACATGCACTGATATCAATATTAAGACTCCGAGTCCTCACTTGATAATTATTAATGAGTCGGGCACTCCTCTTCTCTTTCTATTAGCTTCCTGAGAGTCAGTGGACCTTTGTGATTGTACCCTCTTGTCGCCTGATATCACCTGAGAGTCACCTCACCTATTTTCTATCTGCTCACCGTTCATCACTTCTTATGTAGATTTTTTGTAGTATCTGGTTTTTATTTTTGGTGTAAACGGTCTTATATGCAATTGCACTTTTATCACTATGGATTTGAGATGATGTGTAGGCCCGGGCCTTCTGGCATCATTTCATATGCTACCTTTCAACCAGCATGAATTTCAAGGGAAATATTAATATTATATTAATAGAGCGGGAGCGAGGACTGTACTATAACATCACTTTCGGTCCTTCTTACTTTTTGTAATCCTTCACTCCGTCGGACGGTGTATTTGAAGTTATCTTAATATTATATTAATAAATAGGTTAATAGCAAAGATCATACCGGCGGCTAGAACTTAATTTATTATTAATAATATTAATATTTTATGGATAACACTCAATGTACAAAATATATATTGATATAATTGAAAAACTAGTTCCCTCTCGAGTCTCACAATAGATAATGATCTCCGCAATAGCTACATTTCGTTGTACGGAAGGGGGGAGGGGGGGGGGGGCGTTGGGAAAAATAAAGGTCCGGGTTAGGGAAACTAGCCTGTTAACAGGAGGCTCCTGGATTCCAGTGGTCTATTACTACTTTACTGAGACTTCACTGAGATTCAAAAGAATCAAAAAGGAAACCAACCTCACCAAATTGGTAATATATGAACATAAAGTCAATTCGCCACCAGTACCAGAAAATATGTTAACAACTATGTAAAAACATGTAGAGGCCGATATGACTAAATACTATATTAATAGATTGTCCAATGCTCCCCCTATTTAGGAATAGCGGCCGATATGAGCCAACTTGAACAGAGTAAAATTGTCATAAAGCCAGGCAACAGCCAAACAACTTAATTAATAAAATATGGTCGCAACATAGTAAATGTCTTAAATGCCCCGCCGAACGCAGCTGCCACCTGAGCGCCATCACAAACCAAACCGGGCGCTACTGCAGTCCATCCGGCGACTGGCGAAAACCCACCAACTCTGTCGTTCCATGCCAAAACAAAGAAGGCTGCCATGCAAAACCAATCCAACACCTGCAGCCACCCTGAAGGCTGCACGCCGCCTCTGAGGAGTAAGAGAGAGTCTCAGAGAAAGAGAAAAGCTGCCGAAAACGTCATCCAAACGAAAAGCCGACCTGTCAGCCACCAAAGTCCGAACTGGTAAACAAAGTTAGAAACTGAAACGAAACTGTCCTCATTTGGTGCTCGACACCCCACTAAAGACTACGAAACCAAAAATATCAAATCGGTTGGCTCCAAACTGACCAGCAAACATTTCCACAGAAAACGAAAGTCCGATATCTCCAAGTCCCACGACTAGAACTGTGCTGTGTCCCCTTCATACCCATGAAGAAAGTCCAAAAGTCAAAAATGAACTGGCATCATCCTTTCCGATTAAACATCAAACCGCGAGAAATGCCCCACTACTGGGCCGTGTCCCCTTCATACCCAAAAGGTTCAACGTCAGGTGTCTGTTCTTAACTTACTCCCTATGATACCTATGCGTTGGTACGGAGAGGGGGCGATAGGGTACCAAACCTACCGCTCCTCCCCCACATGGCAAACAACGAGTGAACTACACCATTTGAAGCTCAGGTCCGCTATCCTCAAAGCGAACCAGCCAACAAAAGATGGGTAAGGGGAAAGGAAAGGGGCGTGAAGAAGGAAAGGAAACGAGGCCCCAACGCCTCACCAACCGACAGCAAGTCTCACACCAAAGCAGAGGAAAGTCAAAGTCAACTCCAAAACGAGAAAGCATAGACAGCCATCAACTAAAGTCATAACCAAGAGACTCACGAGAGCATACACAAATGAAATAAAGTCTGATCATCTCAAAATGATATGGAGTGGGCTCTGGGCTACCACATGAGCCCCTGGCCTCTTGACTAAAAACTTAATGCCCCTTGGCTCTTTACACACGCAATACACTAACATTCCAGGTAACTAAAACGTGTGTATGGTTGGACCATAAATATAAGGTCTCTTGTGATTGTCCCTCGACTCTTACAATAATATAGAAAACAAAACATCGCCACCTAAAGAGCAACATAAACTAGCACGCAACTATACAAGAAACAAAAGGAGAAATATGTCTGTTGAACCGTCCCACAAAGCGTGCAATAAAGGCCAATGGGTGGGTGAGCAAAATGTACGTGGAGAAGAGAAGCTGCGGCAAACAACTCCAGCCGGCCCTCACACTACTCTCCAACTGTCCTGCCTCAAAACTGACAAAAGAAAGCCCATGTCAACCAGCACACCACCGCAGCACAATAAGTCTAGGAGCAAAAACTATGCTCCACACAAGTCTGAAAAGTATGCATAAACAAAAGTCAAATATATGTCCCAGTGCTAGCTTACACTGCTGCTGCATTTCACACCTATCCCCGTAATGCAACCAACCATACTGCATACTGAACATAAAGGGTGAGGGAAAGAGGTAGCACTAACCCCCCCCCTGACAAGGAAAAGTGCCTGGGTTCGCCATATCTAGCTCAACAGCCTCAGGTGCCTCCCCATCACTAAAGGAAAAAGTGTCTGGTTTCGCCATATCTAGCTCAACAGCCTCAGGTGCCTCCCCGTGTCATTGTCTTCCAAACTCATGCTCTCGTCAGAGCAAACAAACTTGGGGGTAACTCCAACACATTGCATGTGTGGAACATAATTCCCACACACCCTACTTCGCGATCTTGTAGGCTTGGCCCCCGTTTTCGGGCACTACCCTGGTCGGTGTTACACAAACTAAAAGGGGTAGCTAGCCCCTACCCAACCATAGACCTTCAGCCCCTGAGACGGTGCACTCAGTACAGGCTTTTCCAAAGATATCGATCTATGCCCTCTAGTCTAACCACGTATCTTGCCGCGTACTGATTCAACCCTAGAAGGTCTTCAACTAATTGCTACAGCACCGTGCAGATAATTGACCTGTTTGTGTCTTGTCCTGTTCCTGTTCTTCCAATCAAGTCTCATATGCACCGACATACCAAACCAGTCTGCCATCTTTAAAAAAAAAAAGGCCTTCTAGATACGCATGATCGCACACCACGAGTGATAGAAAAGACGGAAGGACGAAGACGAGGCAAAAACAGCTCCAACCGAAGACGCAAAGTCCCGCCAAAAGCCACACCTTTGGATTTTTAATCCAGCCCCGAGTCTGCAAAACAAAGCAGAACACACTTTGCAGCAAACCGAACCGATCTTGCTGCCAACTTGCCTTCTGCTGTGTCCCTTTGGCAGAGACACAGACCGATGGGCAGCGGCCCTTCTGGCAGACGCCCGCTCTGACTTTCGAAGCCACGTCACACTGCAAACTCCTTTTCATTTTCCTACCCCCTCCTTCCGTTAGGCTCCTCGCAGGGAATGCACTAACAAGACTCATAACCCGTTGGGAAAAATCAAGGTCCGGGTAGGGACACTAGCCTGTTAACAGGAGGCTCCCGGGGATCCCAGTGGTCTACCACCATTTTACTGAGACTTCACTGAGATTCAAAAGAACCAAAAAGGAAACCCACCTCACCAAATTGGTAATATCGCCTATTTTGCAACCTCAGACCGGAACATAACAAGTGTCTGAATTTCGGCAATGATACGGTCTTAAAGATGACATTTCGACAAACATATTTGTTGCGTTAGCGCTGATAGTACATGATTGCAGCATAAACTGCAACTCTTTGGGGCAATACAGCCGTTCCTGCCTAAAATACACTAAGAAACTCTTGAAAGTGGCTCATCTTTAGCCACTCTAAATAATCCGAACTAAATAAATTATGTTTGAGAACATCTAGAATAAGTCGCGACATGGTCGCCCACATAAAAGAAAGATTTTACGCTTACAGTGTTCTCGTCACTTTCGCAAGTTCCTCGAACACAAGAAGAGCAATTCTTGTTTCGAGTTTTCTTTTATCCCAACCACTTGTCTCTAGTGAATTGAATGTCAAATGATGTCCCCGGCGAGGCAAGAGCAACGAAGCGAAGGGCGGCAGCTTCAGCTGCGTCAGGAAGAGCATTATCGTCCATCATGGCAGCAGCAAGTGCAGCTGTTGGGATCACCCCAGTCGCCGGCGGCCAGGGCCTTCTAACGACAGGCACAGCGTTATCGTCTCCGAGGGCGCCATGTCCCCCACCGTCGTTCTTGGCTGGGGCACCGAGCGCCTCGAGTGCGTCCTCGTCCAGTGGAGATACATCCTCCATGCATTCGTCTGGGTCAGCCCTGCTTGTGCCGCCAATTAGCTCGCCAGTCGCAGGAGCAATGGGCGTGGCAAGTGAGTCACCTGCTGCAGCTGTGGGAACAGGGTTGGTCCCTTCAGGCCATCATGGAATCATTGCACCCGTTGCGGCAGGGACCGCTTTGGGCACGACGGGCTCGCCTGTGATGATGGATGCGTCGCAGCTTGGTTCTCTGATGCACGCTTTGATTGCGGGTGGAGGGGCAAGTAGATCAGTCTGTGATTACAAAGGAATGAGTTGCCTGTGTGGCTTTGTGATCTGTGACAGCATACATATGTGATTTATGTATGGGTAGGCTGTTTGAGCGAGACTGGCCCGTGCCAAGACTACTGTTCGCGCCATGAGGAGCAGAGCTTGCAGAAGATCGATGGTGCAAACTGGCCTCACCCTAGCAGGATGGAGCAGATCCTGACTGCTGTCTTGGATATGGCTAAGAACCAGAAGCGCTCTGAGCTGTCTACAGACTCTAGCTCACCGATGATGTTAGAGGCTGTGGAAGAGAAGGCGGCATGTTCTATGATTTTAGCATTACTTACCACTCATAATGGTGGTGAAACCAAGTTTGATGACTTAGGTTTGCTGATTGCGGCGATTGCCAAGTACTTCAAGACCAGATCGGCTGGGTACGGTGTTGAGGACGCGCTGAAGATCGCGCACATGCGAAGAAGGTGGATGCTGCAGTCTGGGAAGAAGTCGAAGAGTACTTCACACCGGCGGGGCACCTGCTGAAGAAGAAGAAGCTGAGTCACACTCTCGCTGGCAAGGATCTGTTATCTTTTCGATGCTACAATTGCGAAGAATATGGCCATCTGTCTCCTAACTAAGTGCCCACTCCCAAGACGTGAGAGGGAAGAGTCGCGCGATCCTCGTAACGCTGGTGGCGCCCGCGCGTCTCCATCGCGCCTGTGGGACAATATGCCTGTTCGCAGGTAAAGCTACTTTATTAATGTACGCCTAGTGACTGCTAGCATATAGCTAGTGAGTATAAATTGTTTCTCGATCTCCAATTTAGTAATCTGAAGAACGGCGTGGGACAGTATATGGTTAAGATGTGCCGGCACGTATGTGACTCGAGCCTAGTATTAAGTTCCATTAAAGTCGTTGATTTTCTTTTCAAAATTTAAACTACTTATATATTAATATAAGTTCTATTAACAATCCGGATGGCATTAAAATTGTGATGTATAGGACACTTGACTGGCAATTTCAACTTTTGAAGTATATTGTCGGGATCGAGGTTGATATGCATAAAACATGGCAGTTTCAACGAGCCAGTGGAAAAGATAAGACAGTCGCTCGGTGAGTTCCCAAAGCGTTGCGTATGGTATGATGAAAGGCAATGCATGGTGTGTAATTTTGTAAACAAAAATACCACACATACTCGTCTTGCCCGGGCTGACCAACTATAGTGGAAGCTAAGTACAAAATCAAGTTTGTCGAAAACTTAGTAAGTATGCCGCAAGTGAGTTTGGACATATATCAAGGTATGACACTGGGGCAGGCGCTTGAAACTTTGATGAAGTTGGGAAGTATGTTGAATGAAGGCAACCCATGGACTTGCACATCGGCAGGGCCCGACAGGCTGAGGCGACAATTGGGATACTGGAAGGCGATTGGTGCGTCAGATGTAGTGATTTCATGGATTGGGTATGGACTAGACTTTAGATTTGAGGGACGACATATTCCTGAGAGAAAATTCTTCCGCAACCACCCATCATATTTTCAGAAAAGGAAGCTAGTCTATGAATTTGTGATGAAGAATGTTGCGTTAGGCAACTTCATAGAAGAAGAACCAGAAAGGCTCTGGCTGGTTGAACCGATGCAGGTAGAAATTGATCCTCTTGGAGTGAGGAAGGCAATGGTATGTCATGACAAGAGATATCTAGGTAAGTTTAATGCTGTCGACCAGTTTAGACTGGAGACATTGAAGAAAGATTCTGATAAAGTTGTGAGGAAGGATTTCTCTATGATTGTGACTGATCTCGCATCTGCATACCACTCACTAAGGATGTCTGAAAATGCAAAAAAGTTCATGGGTTTTTTCCATAAGGGGAAATATTACACGTCGAATGTGATGACCTTCGGGCTTAGAAATGCTCCCTTTTGGTTCCACAAAACGACTAGACCTATGGTAACTTACCTAAGATTCTTAGTTGTACTTGTACTTGCATACCTTGACGACTTTCTATGGAGTGCACCAGAAAAGGTGATGAAGGAACTGGCAAGTTGTGTACGAACCTTTCTCAACATCCTAGGATGGGGTTTGAATGAAAAGTGTCGATGGGAGGGTGAGTTTGTCGTAAAGTTTTTGGGAGTGATGATCAATACGAAGGATATGACTTATGAGGTACCTGACTATAAGCGTTTACTCATGCAGCGTATGTGGGCAGAGTTCATGGGTAGAGTGACTGGTGGGGACTTTATCAGGTTCGAAGAACTGGAGAGGGAGGTAGGTCGAGTGGTGTCGCTATCTATCGCTTTAGAGCCTGCGCAGACGTGGACCCGCTCGCTCTATGGCTGCATCAATTCTGCGCAGGCGCGTGCGGTTGAGTACGTGATGATTGATGCGAGTTCGAGAGCTGAGATTGAGTTTTGGGCTGATTGGTTGAGTGATGCGGCTAGATGCAAGCGGCCGATAACTGACTTTGTGGAAGATATGTTTGTGCGAGTGGATACGGGTGAATTAGCCACCGGTGTTGTTTATGGGGATGACAGACTTACTATCCCGCTACCAGGCGTTCTAATTGGCACTTCATCTACATTGCGTGAGCTTCATGGTGTCATTTCGCTGCTAAGTGAGTTTGGTGAAAGTATGAAACAGAAATGCGTGAGGTTCGATCTAGATTCATTGCCTGCAGTGAGGAACTTAATTAATGGTGGCGGGCCTATCCCTGTTCATAATGACATTGTCAAGGAGATATGGACTATTTTGAATGCGCACGAAATTCGACCAGTTTGGAACTGGATTCAGAGGCAATTGAATTGTGAAGCAGATAGCGCATCGAAGGCTTTACAAATGACTAACCTTTATATGCGGCGGGATATTTATGAACATGTCATGGTCAACTCACCTGAATTTATCAGGGAAGGGAGAAAGGTGTATGTGCCTGACTTTAATCGGATCGCTGGTGCGATTGAATATCTGATTAATTCCCACATTGCAGCGGTGTTGATTCTACCTGTCTGGCCAGCTCGCACGTGGTGGGTCTACGTTGTGGAGTATGGTTGTAAGATACTTGATTTACCGCCGGCGGAATACACGCTACAGCCAAGTTGGAGCATGCACCCGATGTCAATCAAGCGCCCTACGTGTCCTATGACCGCTTCTCTATTTGACTTTCGACATGGACTAGGTAGCAAGGGTTGGACTGCATTATGTTTTTTATGTTTTAGCTTGACTATACTGCACAACACTGACAATATGGTTTTAGTGCCGCACGAATGTTAACATTGTTACGTGTATGCAGGTTCGTTACGGGCGGACACTGGTACTGTGAAATATGGAGGAAAACCGTGGCAATGAAGCGAAGCTAGTACTCGCTGGACTCGAAGTTTTTTGTAGAGCCTTTGTTTGGGCAGCGAGACCGCAAAACACTGTGAAAGGATATGCAAGCTCGAAACTTCAACTGATGATATGTAGTACAGATGTCGCCTATGAGAGCATGAATTGTGGTGAAATAATGTACTATAACAAGGATTGAAGTGTGTGTATGGAGAACTATCACTGACACCGTGTATGGATGTTCGCGAGGTCGGGGCATAAGTGCGTGCGAGTGATTCTATTATGGACTGGGGAATATGTTTGAGAGTGGTAGTGACTGGCTAGGGAGTGCAGTTATATGGTGTGGCGGGTGCTTGTTATCGTCAGGTGTCACTGTAGGTTGGATTTGTATGCATCTGGATGTGGTGTGAAGTGAGTTAGTGCATGTCCCTTATGCGTTCCCTGTGGTAGGTGTACGTAATGTGCTGTATTGTGATGCGTAGTGTGACGATGATAAGTATGATGAGTGAGCTTGAAGGTGGCAGAGTAAATATATTGATTAGTCTGCTAACGTTATTTATTGACTGGCTAGTTGTGCGGTTGTCCAAGGAGATGTGTAGGAGTGTGATACTTTGAATGTGTGTCTGATGATCGGTATGCATATTTGGAGAACGATGATCGTGAGGGTAACGATAGTACTGTGGTACGCTATTTCGCTTGTTTTATATGGTGATATCGTTTTTGAAAGTGGTTGGTGCTGTTTGTGTTACTGGTTCATGTAGGAGTTTCATATAACACTTATTTCTGTGTTGGTTGACTGGGTTGTACATGTGAGTTCTGTTACCTACTTTAGAGTGTTTTGAGGAGCGTGTGTTGCATGCTGTACATGTTTATGCTTATTACTGTAAGCACATGTGTTGCTCTCTTGCGTTTCTGTGCTTTCTTGCCTTGGTGGGCTGTGTGTGTGAGAATATGGATCGTGAGGTGATTGGATCTAGCTATGATTACATCTTATGTATTATCATTATATTATTCTTATCTCTTGCCCACTGCGTGTGACAAAACTGGGAGATATACCAGCGGTTATTACTGTAATTTGTGTATAAGTACAGTGATAATTATGTATGATTGAATCGGTGAGCATTATTACATAGAGAAGCATGATTGTTGGGTGTCCGTTGTGAATTTATTTCGAGCCTAGATAGAATAGAAATAGGCAGAATTTAGGTAGTTGTGGTGGTAGGATAGCCAATAGAAACCCCAAATTAGGTTGTTCCCTAATAAGGACGAACCTGGAGGGGAAGGTAGGTAGAGGGAGAGGGTAGCAAAATAGTGTTTGTGTGAGCAAAGCATAACACAAATGAACATAAAGACAATTCGCCACCAGTACCAGAAAACACGGTAGCAACTATGTAAAAACATGTAGAGGCCGATATGACTAAATACTATCTTAATAGATTGTCCAATGAGGGGTGGGGGGGGGGGGTTAATAAATATTAATATTCTTAAACCGCCGGATAAGGACTTTTGACAGGCCTCATCTGCGCTCGCGTGTGTTGGCTCCGGAAAAACAACTACCGAATCACAAGTGTCCTTGTAATCAGTACGACGCTCTTAACGACGCTTAACCCCCAAATGAGAGGGACCGAATCCGAAGACCTGGCCAGTCAAAACTTCAGGGGAAAGACAGGTGGCCGAGCACGACAGGCCGAACACGTGTGAGCAGCCTTCTGTATGAAAGTGTGGTTTCAAAACAGTCGGGGGGGTAGATTCCCCAGTAATCTTGGCTTGCTATTTTGTTGGGTACGCGTTGGTTTGGAGCTATCCAATTCGTTGGGTACTTGTTGGTTATGCGCATGGTTCAACTGTGGTCGTTAGCTTTGCTATGCCGGCCCACCCGGTATGTAATGGCAATACTTACCGTTCAGGTCTGTCGGTTATCCTTGGTCTGAAGTCTACGGAGTCACTACTTAAGGTATTCCACAGTCTTCATATCGTTAGTACAGTTATTTGTTATTAAATATCGTACTACAGTAACAATCTGGAGTCGCTAATAAAATTTACGGGATATGGAAATTTTCCTCGGTTCCTCGGAAATTTTCAGACCGCTGCCGAAAGAGGTGTCGAGAGGAAAAGCGAGAGAAGGGAATTTTTACTGATGCATTTCCTGGGTTTGTATGCTTTTTCTTGAGATGTTTTGAGTGCAGGGGTATGCTAACAGGTAGGGGCAATGGTTTTCTTGAGCAGGGGGATACTCATGAGCTGTTTGGTAGCGGGGCATGGGTTGCGGTGATACAGGGGTTTTTGACGTCTGACAGCTCGCAGCTCAAGGTGGGTGCATGTGGGGTTTCATGAGATATGGATGTTTGGTTTGGATTTCTAGACATGGGGGTACATACAGAAAGGTAGGGGGCATCGTTTTATGGAAGGAGAAGTTTGTTTTCGGTTTGTTTGGTGAAGGGGCGTGGGTTGCTGTGGCACACAGCCTCGGGTCAGGGTCACTCTCTCTCAAAACACGGGAAAATTTATGGGAAACTGTCCAGACATATAAAATTTACGTTTGCTTTATCATGGGTTGGTATTTGATGGTGTTTTTGGTGGGTTTTGGGGGCTGAGAGTTCATGCGTCATGGAGACTCGGGTTGAAGGGGTACGGAAACGGGCACAGACGACGGAGAGTTTTGTTCGGGAGAGCACGTATTTGGGACATGGAGGTTTGGAAAAGAGAGAGTAGACATGAAGGAAAGGAATGGGGTATAAGCTCGCACGGATTTGTAAAGGGAAGGTGATGGTATAAGAACGGTTTGGAGACGGACATGTCGGTGGGGGGTCAGGGGGGACACTTTTACGGAATGAGGAAATAAGCAGGCGGGTTTCTATTCGGAGGGATATAATATTATAAGGGGGATGGGGGCTACAAGAGGAACTTGAAACGGTGCCGGAATTCGGAGTATAAGGGGATTTTTCAAGTGGGGTAAGACGACGCCATCATGGCGCAAAAAAGGGTCGAGTCGACAAATGGGGCGGATATAGCAGACGGAAGACGACAAAACCGTGCCAACTCAAAAGGGAGAATTTCTGGGGGCTTTTGCGGACTTTTTACGACGAGTGGACTACTACCTATTTCAACCATATCATTGCCCTTCAAGTCTTCATTTTTCTAGCGCACAGAGTGCGTAAAGGGAAGCTCAGAGGGAGTGTGGTGTGTGGAAACGGGGGATGATTGAGATGGAGAATACAGGGTATTGTATCTGCGTTAGGTGTGCGACACTATTATGGCCTCGGAAGAACAAGGAGAAGGAGATGGTAAGAGAGAGAGAGAGAGAGAGAGGGGAGAGGCGTCTGGGCAGGGACCAGACAAGGGGGCAAAGCACAAGGGTCTGTCAGAGGATGACATTGATGACGACACGTTGTGGGAGGAGGGGGAATGCAGAATCGACAAGGATGTCTACGACATCAGGGATCGGTTCAGGGAAAACGCTGAGACGGCTGCAGCTTTTGCCAAGAACAGGCCAGGGACGAAGCAGGCAAAGGTTTGGACAGAGAGACATCATCAGGAGCAGGTGGAGGTATGGCAGGGTTTCGAGAAGCTATGCTCTTTAAGGGAAAGGAAGGTGGCGGAGGCGAGAAAGAAGAGGTTGGAGGAAGGGAAAGAGGAGAAAGAGCAGAAGAGCTATTGGGAGGAGGCATGGATCGAGGAAGGGGGGTTCCCAGATTCGGAATTGTGGGGGGAAGGGGAAATAAGGATTTGGAGGGACATATACAAACAGGTGGAAGAAATGTGGGGGTTGTACACGAAAAAGTGGGAAAAGGTTCGGGCATTGGAGTATGGAGGAGACGAGAGGCCAGAGAGGCTCATAGAGCTGAGGGCGGAGGTTGGAAGGGATAAAAGCTTTTACGAGACCTTGGAGGGATTGGCAAGACAAAGACGCAGGAAGTTCTTGAAAACCCAATATAAGCAAGCTAGTGGACACTCGAAGCGATGGGAATTGGCCTTGATGAGGAGGCACTGAGTACGGAAAACTCGTAAGAGGCAAAGGATTGAGTAGCGCGTCAGGGGCGGTACGCGTGGTTGCCTCTACTTTAGGTATGCAGAAGGAGGACAAGGACGAGAAGGAGACGACAAAGGGTATTGAAGAGGACAGTGGAGAGGAAAACGAGGAGACAGGGGAAAGAGAGGAATACGATTGGAGGGCTAAGGTTGGACATTGGATCCTTACGTGCGAAACGGAATAGGTTCTAATTAAGAAACTATTTGAGATGAAAGGCTGTACAGAGGAACACTTTCGAATGGTTGAAGAGGCATATGTGAACGCAATGTTCGCCGTCACAAAGGAGGCGCGACACCAATACGTTTTCATGGCCATGTTGACCAAGATAAAGGGGAAATTGACAGCGGAAAGGATCCATACGGCATGGGCATGTGCCCGGGGGAAGGCAGCACATGCAAAAAAGTGGGTGGTATTAAGAGACCGAGGGGATGACAGTTGGACGATGTATGTCGAACCATTACGGCTCAGGGGTATGATAGAAAGGGTGGAGAATCGTGAACCAGACAAGGATTGGGAAAGTAAGGAAATATGGGAATGGATTCAGCAATTACAACTGGACTTTGGGCAATGGGCCCAAGAGGGGAAGGAACAGCCTAGAGAAGTAGAAAGACAAGAGAAAACATCAGCTGAGAGAGGGGCCGACGGAGGAGGAGAATATTCGACAGGAGACAGGAGCGGAGGTGGTGGAATGGATGCGAGGCATCTCGAAGGAGGAGTGGGACGAGTTGAATCGGGACGGGTTGTAGAGGTTTATGGGGGAAAGGGGGCAGAACCCAATTGAGGGTAAAGTCGACTTTAAAGAGGGAAAAGAAAATAAACAGGGGTTTTGACGGCGGAATATTACAGGAATCTGAAAAGACTGGTTTGGGGTTGCGAGGGGGTATGAAGCGAGCGGATATATAACAGGGAATAGATATGTGGACAATTGGGTGGTTATGATATATTCCCTACTTTAGCATTCGACATGGCGGCAATTGGCGGAGAGGAAAAGAGGTTTGTAGAGGGCACGGGGTATTCGCCACCGAAGATAGCGGTGATACCGTTTACTCCAACCAGGTCGGGGAGAACACCAATGCGTACTGTGGAGGCCAAGGCGGAGGCCCTACCGGTGGCTACGGATCCAGTGTGGGCAAAGAATCCTCCATCTATGTCGGCGGTATTTTGTGACATGATGCAATTGGTACCGGACATGGCGGCGGAGACATACCAACAGTTATCGCCGACGCAGTACGCGGTATGGATGAAGAAGGAGAATGAGGGAGGTCTGTTCAACGAGATGGAACAGTGGCAAGCTTGGGTGTGGCCAAAAAGTCATGCGGGCCGGGTCTTCAGATGGTTTTGCTAATTCACTTGGCGGAGGCTCTGTATGTGGGAGTGGGATTTTATCGGAGCAAGGTGAGGAAAGGGGATCTACCTAATTACGCGATGCGCCCTATGCTGGAGGAGGGAAACTGGATAACGGCAGGGGATATCAAGGATTTGTGTCAGGTGGCGAGGGACTTGCGGAGGGAATTGCAACAGGCGACGGGTAAGTTGGGTGACGCGTGGGACGCGGAATTTTCCAAGAATCCTGCAGAGGAACTGGCGGACTTACTGGAGGAATACCATTCGGTTTTCACAAAGGGCATTAAAGCGATGGCCGGGAAAGCCTGCGACGCCATGAAGGAATACATGACCGGAGCTACGCCTGATGCGGCGGCGAGGATGGATAGGAAAAAATCAACTTTGAATAAGTTGATGGAGACGGCATTGGAATTGGGGGAAGCGGCATCGAATGACGACAAGGAGATGAAAAGGAGGGAACTACGGCAATGGGTATTCGGGCTATCCATATTGAACGGGTGTGTAAGGGAATGGTACACGTGGATAAGAATTCGGATTGCGGTGATCAAGGCGGAGGCGGAGGAATCGTCACCGGAGAAACGGAAGAAGAAGAAGTAGAAGGAAAAGGGGAGGGGACGACGCCAGGTGGGGTTGGACTCAGATGACGCACGGTCCAGTAGGGGTCACTCGGACAAACGACGACGACGCAGTTCGAGCAAGTCGAGGATTGGGAGAAAAGAACAGAGGGAGAGGGTTCGCAAACAGCTGCAACTGACGCAGTTGGTAAGAGAGGAGGGTATGAAACCGATCGATACGCAAGGCGACGGATTATAGTTACATGAACAAGCTGCGGATGTTCATCGTGGTCTTACAAAAGGAAGCGAAAGCGGCAAATTTCGAAGACAAGGCGGACATGATCTGCTACATGTTGGGTGCCTTGTTGGGGTCGGGAGATGAGCATGTAATGCTCGCCGACCATTGGGCGGAGGCTTTTAGGCGGGAATTCACTGGCAAGGGGACAGCGAACGGGAAAGAAATAGTGGACGCCGCCCATTTCGTCTTCAAACAAGTCTACGGGTTTACGCAACTGCTAGACGGCAGCGATGAGAAGGAGGCGTTGAAAGAAGCAGCTGAGAAATTGGTAGCAAAACGGGGGGACTACGGGACATCTTTTCGGGGACTGTCGGCCTCAGTTTGTTACACAGCAAGAAGGAGATCTACCCGTTGGTAATGTCCAAGCTGTGGAGGGACCGGAGACCGGTGATATTGGAACTCGTGGCCCAGGCGGCGCTACAACCGGGGATATCAGAGGCGGGGAAGACGCGGTGGCAGAACTTCAAGGTTGGATCCAATCCAGTCGGGTGGGGTTTGGAGGAGGAGGATACGGCACTAATCAATCGCATGATTGCCTTACCAACGGTAATCCTCAAAATGCCGAAACCAAAACCGGTGGAGCGACGCACGCAGGGCGGAGGCGGAGAATATCGATCTATATCGACGTTTTCCACACGGGGATGGGGATCGGGCGTCAAACAGGGAATTGGTACCAGAATCGGGGCTCCAGATAACACACACCGGGATATGGGCGGGAGCAACAGCGACCGACGCATTACGTACACCGCACGGAGCGGGCACCGCACACGGGGGGATTGGTAAAATTTGACGCGGAATTTCATGCGGAGGCGTTACCGAACACGGAATTGCAACCGGGGCAGAACCGATATCCAGCGGACTCGGAGCTGATCGAAGGGTTCCCGAAGTACGCCAGAAGAGTGGTTAGATCGAAAGACTGGAATGAGGATTCGTGTTACACGGCGATAGCCATGCACTGGCTGAGGATCCCGGGGAATTGTCAAGTAAGCCATTCACAAAACATGTGGCACGACAAACTGGATCGGTGCAATGACAAACAGAGGAACGAGGCGTACTGCGAGTTGAAAGAGGAAATAAGACATGAGATGTGGCAGCTTGGGGGTCTGGAGGGAATGTTCCCACAGGATGAATTGGAAGCGCTGAAGAGATTCAACGACCAAACATTCAATCCAGAGGGTGGACGCGGAAGGATCTCGGTTACTACCAAAGGGCGGCCAATATGCGGCCAATTCGGAATGATTGGGAGCGGCGGGACGATAGAAGGGGCGGTTTTCGGGGACGCGGAGGCGGCGGAAGAGGGAGCCAGCGTGGGGGTTACCGTGGCGGGCGAAGCAGCTATGCGGAGGCACCTCGACCGGGAATGGGAATCCAGGTACAAACCCTGAGATATGGAGGGCGGGTTACAAAGACAGGTATAGGGGGTACAAGCCACACTCTCATTTGCCACATGTGCATCCGGATCGACAGGGGTTGATTGCAGGGGCTGGGGCGGGGACCCAGGAACGACAGGGGCAGCCTGAGGGCACAGGATCAATTGCGGGTACGGCACAAACGATAGAGGATTTAGAACGGGAACATGATTGCACTCATGGCATTTATGAACAGGATCGGCCTCAGCGGGAAGAGGAAGCGCGTCCGCACAAGTCTAACAGCGACGACGACGTGAGGATCATGGGGGTCACCACGGCAGGTGAGACTGGTAAATGGAGTGGGGATTACAAGCGGGCATGGGGAACTTCTGTCTGTCTTCTCACTCTGACTGTCCTCTCTCTTCTCCTTCCCACGCAACTTCTCAGAGACCCTAGTTCTCCTTCTTATGGGGCATTTCAAGGGACCGTGTCCGTCCTTGGGACAGTCCTTGAGTTGACACCTGACTAGACAGAAAGCAATCTTATGGTCAGGGACAGACAGTTCCAACAAATACTGTCCTCCCCCTCACCATAAGCCTGTGATGACTTGCTCTTCTTCTTGCCCTGAGCTATTCCTGCTGCTGTGTTGATAGTGATAGGGTCGCTCTTAGAGCTACCAGATCCATAGAGTTTACGCATTCTAGTGTCTGATACGTTGCTCTGAGCTAGCTGCTCTACTACCTTGATAAATTCAGGCAGCTTGGGCCTTTGAGTAGGTAAGAGAGGACACCAAGTGTTACAATAGTAGGCTTGATAGACAGGTAGGTGTTTTAATTTCTTTATGATCATGCCTGTCTTCATCATCTCTGGTATCACTCCCATCGTCTTCTCCTGTGTTTTGATAGTCGTGAGATAGTCAGCTAGCCAGCTACTCACCTCACTAACCTTCTTAGGGTACGAATGGTATAGCTTTTCCTGGTCCTCTTCAAACCTTATGAGGTCAAGACCTCCATGATGTTTTTTGAGGGCGAGGAAACACTTTACACCGTCCGTATCCCCCTGCCTCATTATAGTCATCACCTTCCTATCGTGAGCACATGATTGAAGTAGGAAAGCATAGAGCAATCTGTTTAGCTTAGCTTCTTTCTCTCTCATGTAATATCTGGCTCCCAATTATAATGCAAATAGCGGCGACGGTTTACTCCCCCCCGTCAACACTGGTATTTTGGATTTTTGATCCGTAGGTATTGTGTATGACAGGGGATCGACGAGCGCGACGCCGGCGCGGGAGGAGCGACGGATCGGGATATGGAAGTCCAGAGAGGGATGTGACAATAAGGGAATATGTGAACCTGACAAAGGCAATAAGAGGGAGCGGGATGAGGGGAGCGGAGAGGGATCTGGAGAACGACATGCAAAACAGCAGAAGGCAGAGGGGCGAGCATGTAGCGGATCAGGTGTGAACGGGAAGGGGAATACAGAGGGCAATAATAATGGGAATGGGAACCGAGAGAGAGGGAGACAAGAGGGGGAACATGAGAGAAGTGAGGATTCACAAGAGGATGTGGAAAAGAAGAAGCGGGAGGAAGAGAGAAAGAAGAAACGGGAGAAGGAACGACACTTGGTGGAGACACATTGGCGGGTAACCCAGCAGTATGAGGCGCAAAGACCGATACCTTCGGTTAATCAAATTAAAAGATCCAATCTCCCATTGGCGTCTACTCGGGTCACAGTAAGGCAGCTGGCGGGAGACGTGATAATTGGTAATGATACCATGGCGGCCATCAGTGTGATCGGCAAGCAGTTCCATGATAAGCATGGGAACCAACCATGGTTCAAGCGGAGTTTTCGGGGATAACTACGTTTACTATTAGTAATTACTTTGTGATTGGGAAGTAATTTATTCGTATAGTCGAATGACCGTGTAGTTCTAGTCAATAAGAGTAACGGACGTAACGGTCTATATTGGTATTCAGGATCGGACAATAACAATTGTGTAATAATTACAGTCGTGCGGACTTTATTTCATTTTCGTTATTACATTTTAGTTTGTCAGTTCTGCTATCTACTTGCGGATTAAAAGTGTCGATTGGCATCGTGGCTTCTAACGGAGTCTCTCAGCAAACCGGAGTGTAAAGGTATTAGGTCCGTGAGTGACCGGGTAATTACCTAATCAACGGTTATGAGCCGCTGGGAAAACGATTTTCGGCACCAGCGGTTAGCAGACAGTTGATGTCTCACACACCGGTGTTTAGTGGAAACAAAAAGGATTTGCAAAGTTGCTATTATCAGATAGAGGAGTATGCATATGGTATTAGCACAACTCTCGGGGACATGTTCCTTGATGCTTTTAAAGATCAATGCTAAAGCGGCAAAGACGAAATATGGTTTCGATAGAGATCGAATGAGAAGAGCAGAAGAAATGGATGAACCGAGAGAACCACATGAAGTGGACATACCAAACGGATCAGACGAAGAAGAAGAACCACAACAAACACAACAAGAGAGACAAAGAGGTAGCAGAACACCACCAGAGCAAAAGGAACAGATAGACAAACCTGCCAACTGGAAAGATCTCATAAAAGAAGAGAAGAAAGTATGGGAAGAAAAAGTAAACAGAAGAAAGAAGAGAGCGATGACAAGAACCAGCAAAGATGTCTATTTGCTAAGAAAGAAAAAGTACAGAGACGAACAGCAATATTTGCATTGCTGCAGAATGTTTCAACTTCTCGTCACAACAGCATTTTCGGAAGCTAAGGTGATGCAATTTCTGAGAAGCAAAAAGGTTCATTGCCCGTTTGAAAAAGTCGCCATTGGAAAGGAAAAATACGGAAATCTCAGTGGTGCGGCAAGGTATGTTGAGGAGAAAGCGTTTAAAGAGATGAGACCGAGACCGACAGAAGACATGGACGAGTATCTAACACAACATCTACTCCAGAAGAACTGGTTAGAGACTTTGAGAGGAAAAGATTTTGAACCAGAGGAGGCAGTGAATGGACTGTTAGAGAAGCTAGCTGAGCATGAGGCCTATGGGCCAAACTATCTCAATGAGCATTACAAACTAGCAGCAGCAAGTAGGCCATCGCATAACGATATGGTAGAGTCGGCAAGAGAAATTTACGTGCTGTGGGAAGCTAAGCAGAAGAAGCTCAGAAGAGAACGTAGGAAGGAGAGAGAAAGAGAGAAAGAGAGAGGGCAAGGGAGCGAATTTACTGTTAGGAGAGCGAGAGGCAGGAGAGAAAGGAGAAAAGAGAGAGAGGCACAAGAGATGGATAAAGAACGGGAAAAGGAAAAAGGGCGAAAGTAATTGGGGTGATAGCTCACAACAGGAATGGTGGTTGACGGCAACATGCTACAACTGCCAAACCGGGCATACTAAGCGTTTTTGCCCCAAACTAAAGCCTAACTCCAAACGAACTAGTCCAAAGTCAACTCACTCTGACTCCTCGAAAGGGAAGCATAGAGACAAGAGTGGCAGATTTCGTAAGAAAGGAGCCAAGGGAGTTACTCGTATGAGAGGAGAGGTAGGAGAGGAGGATGAGGAAGGAGAAGGAGACAAGTCGGAGGGGAAAGACAGCTCAAAAGAGGAAGAGTAAGGGCTTGTCATTATGGAAAGTGGGGAGGATGCGATGGAGGAAAACATCGAAAGTGGGGAAAGAATAATTGCTCGTGATGCTGAGCAAGAGGGTGAGGAGGATAGTAAGCCTCTACAGGAGCAAAGTGAGAACAAACCCTTAGAACAACCCACAAGAGCCCGTGGAGGGGGGGGGGGGGGAGACTGTCGAGTGCTCCATTGGCTCGCAACACACTCCGTGACAGACCCTCAACCCTCCACAACGCACTCTCACTAGTGACCAACACCCCGACACCTCTACAACAACAACTCCTGCCCTCACAACCCCACAAGACACGCAACGAGTGCAACCTCCACCATCGCAGCCAAGACCCTCACATTCAAACGAAAAGGAGAAACGGAAAGCAAAACAGAAACCGACACCCACACCCCCTCAGAACTCTAGACAGAGAAAGAACGAAACACCACAACACACTACATCCACTCCAAAGAGCAACACGACAGGCCCACAAACCATTCGTTGTCGAGGGCTAAACTGGAAAGGAGAACAGTGTGGGGTGAAGTTTGGACAGGGTGGGAGTTGGGGAAGGCAGAGGAGGAAGCAAAGAGACTAGCTTATGCAGATTTGTGCGGGTATCATGCCCGTCAAGACCCCCAATTTCTGTCCATAGATCTATCACAAGACCCATCACGTCACGACGCCCACGCCCTTCCCGTGATTTCCCATCTGAGAGTGAGATAATACGAATACTGAGAGAGAGGGAGGTAAAGGGGGCGAGTGCACAGCAAGTCTCGATAGAAGATTCGGCAAAACCCGGGAAAAAGAACTCGCTAAGTTCCGCAAACATCGGGAAAAAGGCTTGCAAAGTGTCGAAAAACCTGGTAAGAAAGTAGTTAGTACAGTTTCACGGAATGCTGCTATTTTGCAGACGCTGTTGAGCATGTAGGCGGGACAAGGGAAGGTAAGAATTGGCATCCATCGCTGCTATCACAAAGTCCGTCTCCAATATAGTAGGAAATAGTAGAATCACAGGCACTGCAAACAAGTGACACACACGCACACCACACCTGTGGGGAAGAGCAGTAAAAGAGGCACACAACACGGAAAGGTGATAGGCTTTGAAGACTTTAAGAGGATAAGTGAACAGCTGAACAACCTGTGTAGTAGACGAAGAGACAGGTGATGTCGTAAGAATGACGAAGAAGGAAGGAGAGAGTGGTTGAAGTAGATGGACTGCTGACAGATGTGTTTTGGGTAGTGAACGAAGTATTTCTAAAACATGCAGCAGGCACGCCATTTATCACGAGAGAAACAGTCATAGAGAAGAGAGCAGCTAAGAACACAGGAAACACGAAAGCTAAGGAAAGAGCTAACTGGGAGTGTGAGTTCAGACATAGCGAAGGACATCCAAGACCTGAGAAGACAGAAATAGCTAGACTGCTATACGCACTGACGAAGGGAGCAGAACCGATAGTAGTGAAAGAAGGACTGTGTTATGACCCAGACGGTAAAGAGAACGAGTTTTACTCAGAGCTTTTAGCCATCATAGATTACGGGGTACTTGACATGGTCAATAATCGCAACAATCAATTTGCCCTTTCAATAGTGAGATCGATGCCCCACTTGATGAAAATCTGGCACGAAGTAGAAGCATTGAGGGGGTACTTTGAACGCATATCTGCGGAAGTTGCACTCAGGAGATGCCCATAAGTTCTTTAGTCCAGAACAGGCAGCACAAAAGAAAAAGGTCCTCAGTTTGATAGGAAGAGAAGGGAGATAGACGGACACTCAGACTCGGAAGAGGAAAATGAGTACGACCTGGAAACCTAGAATACTCTAGATGCTCAGACGAGATTAGGGTAAGCTATAGATCGTATTGTGAGGCACGAGAAGAGCTAGACTGGCTGCACGAGGAGAGGTTCAGAGGTTCGAACAAGAAAGGAAAGAAAGGCTCCAAAAGAAAGAGAAAGAGAAAGACGAGGAGCAGGACCACAACCTCATGGTAGACGACAGCAAGACGGTAGGTCGAAAAGAGAAGATAATAGTGCAGGACAGTGGATCGTCAAGAGACATAGCCTGTACACCACACATCTTACGCAACGTTCGAGAGATTGAACCCGTTAGCTTAGTCACCGGAAACGGAGAGAGTGTAGTAAGAGACATGGGGGAAGCACGATTGACAAGAATGGATGGATCGGGAAAACCAGTTTTGGTGAAGAAAGATATGTTGTTGGACACTAGGGTACCGGTTAACATCATGTCTACAGGAAATATGGACCACAACCACCACCGTTCTATTATCCACCAGAACGGGCAACTACTAATCCTTAAACACCCCATAAGGATTAAAGAGTGACGTGATCGTGAGGGGGAGAATGACGCCTGGCATGCTTTATCGCTGGGATAACGAAAAGGACAAGCCCCTCAACATAAACGAGCGTTACGACCCCAAAGTGAAAGAGAGAAAGAAGAAGACGGGGTAATATTAATCGGGGCGGAAAGCACCAAAAAAGAGAGCAAACAAGCGAGAGTAAGTGAGAATGAGGAAGCTAGAGGCAGCGTTTTATATACTATGTATCCTGAGAAAGGCAAGAAGGGTAAACCGATTGACATTTATGTCATACATCAGTGTAGCGGTCATAAGGCATTACCAAAGACCTATGCATTAGGCAAGGCAATGGGAAGGAAAGTGACAGGAACGAAGATAGAGTTAGATTTTGCGAAGCCTGTATGATGGGGAAAGCCAAAGTGTTGCCCCGATTTAAGGTTAATAGAATTAGGAGAGCGAGTTACTCTTGTGAGATTTTGCATGTAGATACTTCGGACCGTGGGCGGTCATGTCAATTCACGGTAAATACTATAAGTTTTGGGTAACAGACGATTACTCGGGGTACATCAAGGATTTTTACTTACGTTACAAGAACGAATTTGTAAAGTGTTTGAAGCAAGCTGTAGCATGTTTGAGAGGCAGACTGAGGAAGGAAAGTCAGACAGATCACTTGTGATAACGAGTTCGATGTCCCAACTGAAGTTGTAGAGTGGTGGAAGCCACTTCAATTCATTTGCAAGACTAGCGCTCCAGGTGACAAAGATGGCAATCCCATAGCTGAGAAGGTCAATGACATCACAGCCGGACCGGCCCGGGCCATGCGATACGAGGCTAACTTGCCTCCACAGTTTTGGGCGGAAATGGAGCATACAGCCACAACCTTGCACAACCTTCTACCGACCACGACAGGAGCTAGGAAAGGCACTTCACCTTTTGAGCAATGTCTTGGCTATAAGCCAGCTATCCGACAACTAAAGCCTATAGGATGTTTAGGTCTTATGTATATAGGAAAGCAGGTAGGAAAAGGGAACTACAGGGGAAAACGCGTAATGTTGCTTGGATACGAAGTGTTTAAGGAACTATACAGAGTTTGGGATGGTCGTAAGATCTCCTACTGGGGTGGTCTGCTTCGGGGCTTTGCGCCTCTAACGATGTGACGGGTGTTAGCCCATCATCCTTGTTGTCAGCTAGTTCTACCTTCGACTCTGATGGGAGACCGGAATCTGGACTAAAAGTGCCCTTGGCTTCCTGTAACTCCTCATGTTTGTCTAGCTCCCCCTCAACTTTAAGCTCGGGTTCGTCTCGTGGCTGTTCTAGCTGTCCGGTGTCACTACTCTCCCCCTCAGATTCCTCGTCGTCCCATCTGACTTCTCTGGGTGGGTGAGGCTCCTTACCAACTACGTTGGGGTCAAAGCGTACATTACGCACGTTAGGGTACGTAGAGGGAGACGCGCCCAACAAGGGCCTCACTTGGGTTTCAGCAAAGTGACAAAATCACACCAGCTAACATAGTGAGAGGGAAACGAGAAGCTAAGGTAAGGACACCAGTCACACAGAAAAGAAGGCAGCCGTTAAAGCAGCTACATTGACAGGAGAGAGAGAGTTAGTGTGCCGGGAGTAGCTTTCGGGAAGAATGGGCCAAGGAAGAATATGGAAATAATTGGCAGTCAGTAAAACGAGAAGGAAAAGTCTTAGAACCATGCGAGAAAGGAGATAGATTTGATGTCCGTTAACTTCCTAAGCCCAGTCATTTCGTAGTCTTTGACGACGGTCAAGTAGAAAAGATGTTAGACAGTGAGATTAGAAAGTATCGGATAGATAGGATTAGACCAGTCGGAGAACTAGAGCACCCCGATATGTCTGCAGAAAGTATCGTAGAGGATCACACCACTGCGCTACTGTACCTGACATTGAAGCTTAAGGTACCAAAGGCAATCGTAGATGAGGGCTTAACTGCAAAAGAGTTGAAGGCAGGGATGGATAAAGAGATTGAAGCTCTGAAGTCTTTTAACACTTACACGTGGGTAAGCCCCAAGGAAGCTAAAGAGAAAGGAGTAAAAGTAGTGAGACTCACATGGGTACATAAAGTTAAACTAGACGAGAAGGGACGTAAGTTCATTAAGTCAAGGTTAGCTTTGAGGGGAGTTATGCTAGAGCCAGGAGTTAGCTATAACCCAGATAAATTATTTGTACCTTGTGCCGCGCATCGCTCATTACTCTTTTTGTCTGAGCTTGCAGCATGGCATGGATAAGCTATATGGTATAGACTTCAAAAATGCTGATCTGAATGCACGCATGCATGATCCTGTTTATGCTTATGCACCCGATGGGATAGACAGAGAGGAGCATGAGGGCATGATATGGAGAGTAGATGGAGCTTTGTATGGCGCGCCGCAAGCTGGTAGAAGATGGTATGAGATATTAGCCCCTAAGTTAGAGGAATTAGGATTCAGGTTACTAGACTCAGATTTATGTATGTTCGTAGAAAGGATAAGCCCATAAGAGATGCTATCATAGGTATTTTCCATGTAGATGATCTTATTTTCTCAGCTCCTAACGAACAAGCGTACGAACGTTTCGCTAGTAAACTAGAAAAGTTCTATCCTCTCAAACGGTTGGGAGTGGCTAAGGAGTAAAGGAATAGAAATAGTTCAGGAAGGAGGACGCATCTTATTGCACCAGAAGAAGTATCAGAAGCAGATTTTAAAGGATGTAGGATATGCCGATGTCCGACCAGTCAGTACTCCTAGTGCTGAGCATGACCCCGAACCAATGGGGGAAACAAGCGCACTTAGGAAACATTCGATACCTAGTTTGGTAGGGAAGCTTTTGTTTCTAACTAAGATGACACGCCCTGATGCAGATTAAGCACTCAATGCAGCTAGCGTTATGCAGACAGTAGACCCAGGACTTGCTTATGCCATATTAGGTAGGATCTTTAGGTATTTGAAAAGTTAGTATCGCGGTATCGCATTTCACGGGCCTAGATCATCTCAAAAAGGCAGGACATACCCGCGGATTACTCTGTGACCCGATGCAGCACATAAGGTTTGTAAGAAACCAGAAAGTCACGCACAGGTTATGTAGTGCTTTTGGGAGGAGACCCGGTAGCTTGTTTGTCAAAGCGACAGACTAGAATCGCACTCAGCTCTAATGACGCTGAAATTTTCGCGGCAGCAGAATGTATACGGGAAGGATTGGCAATGCGACATATCACGGAAGAGTTAGAAATAGCACAGAAGGGACCGATAGTGCTTTATGAGGATAATGCTCAGACTATCTTTAGCAGCAGAAAGGGGAATGTCAGAACCAGGACAAAACATTTACCCCTAGAACTTCATTTCATACACCACGTACAGAGAGACAATGAGATTAAATTTGTGAAAGTGGGCACTAAGAAACAGATTGCAGACGTAATGACCAAACATGTAACGAATCCAAAAGATCAGTTTGAATATCTCGTTAGCAAGTTCGCGGTAAAACTTGACTCATAAGTTTATTTCTCAAGTTTGTCAACTCACGTAAAATACGTAAATTTCCGCAGTATCAACTTATGTTGTTCTGTTGTGAGTTTTCTCTCTTTGAATTGTGCAGGAAGTGTCTTGCGCAGGTAGTTGAGCGGCACATTGAGGCGATGTTCCCGTCGAAGTGAAAGTCGAGCACTAACGCGAAGCGTGTGGAGATCCCACCATCGATTGTGTGAAGTGGCAAGAGCGGAACCAGAACATCAGTCGTCAAAGCGGACGTCACATCGTGTAGTTATTAATTATCGGCGGAATGGCGATTTAACTAATTATATTTGACTCATTGAGTCGGGAATGTAATTCAGTAACGTACTAATTTGGTCAACTTGGAGGACCTATGCTGAAGTTTCAATCGACGAATTCGAGATGCACACTTGGCAAAGAAGCGGAGGCGTTGGACTGTACAGGAGTGACAATTTGTAAGTTGTGTGATTTAACAATCATTTCAACTTTACAACTTGAAATGATGGCAATTTATCGCAATGCAATAGATATTAATTATAGAGGTATTAATTATTTGCATATCGACATAGAACTAAGGGGGAGCGTTGGTAGGATAACTACGTTTACTATTAGTAATTACTTCGTGAGTGGGAAGTAATTTATTCGTATAGTCGAATGACTGTGTACGGTTATAGTCAATAAGAGTAACGGACGTAACGGTCTATATTGGTATTCAGGATTGAACAATAACAATTGTGCAATAATTACAGTCGTGCGGACTTTATTTAAGTTTCGTTATTACATTTTAGTTTGTCAGTTCTGCTATCTACTTGCGGATTAAAAATGTCGATTGGCTTCGTGGCTTCTAACGGAGTCTCTCAGCAAACATGAGTGTAAAGGTATTAGGTCCGTTAGTGACAGGGTAATTACCTAATCAACGGAAACAGGATGGGACTTTGCGGATGTGTATCAATTGTTGGGGGATAAACGAGATCAAGAAGAAGATAGAGACACAGGTGCCGGACGTGAGGAGGGGAATAGAGATGCTACAGAACGCGAAGATATATTCGAAGTTGGATTTGAAGAGCGGGTTTTGGCAGATACCAACGGATACCCGCTTTGGCGGAGGAGAGCAGCTATCTAACAGCGTTCATGGTGGGGATGATGACGACCTATATGTGGAAGGTCTTACCCATGCCATGATGGGTTTGAAGGTGGCACCGGGCATATTCCAACAGGCGATGACCAAGATGCTGGGTGCAAACTTCCAGGATGCGGAGTTTGCGGAGAAGTATGGGGATATTAATACGAC
>WBZZ01006180.1:2500-40000 GCA_019918135.1 Paulinella micropora
CTTGTTATTAATACATTTCCGGTTTTGAACAATACTTCAGGTTTTAATTTTGTATTAGGATAAGGGATATGGAGGGGAAGCTTGGAAACTTCAGCCATACGGCCTTAACCCTTAACCCGGCAGGCGCCACATTTGTGGATCATTGCCACACTCAAATGTGGCAGTGTTTTTCAAACTGAATAAAGTCATCATTTCTCAACGTAATAATACTGAAATAAGCTGGATATTAATATCATGAGTCAAGACATGCTCTATCGATACGTCAAGGTACGGAGGTAAAATCTTATCGGGAAGCGACTTAATTATGTTATCAAAAATACTACTGAGGTGCCAACCAGTTTTTTTCAGCTGTCGGCCGGCCCGTACATTACATAGTGGCATCAAGTGTTGTCCGGCTTGTCGTTACTTGACTCTTATGCTTGGTCTGCCCCTCTACAGTTGAGGTACGACTAAGTGTCAGAGTAGCTGTTCCGGTTACATCTGGAGCCACTAACAAAATTGAACGGGGTTTTGCTTTTGCAGTTCTCACGTTTTTCTTGCCTTGTTTTTCTTGAGGTTTTGACACCTCGGAATTTCCGACAGAAAAGGGTGTTGACCTTTTTCAAGTTTTGCTTTAGACAGTTGAGCTCTCCTTAGGGGGAGAGGGATAGAAACAGATTGTGTGTGAGGTGTAGGAGCACGCACATTTGTTTTGCATTCGGTTGGGGGAAACAGGTGTCACCAGCATAACTCATAAGCTGTGTGTGGAGCAGTTGTGTGTGTGTGCTGTGTGTGTCATTTGTTGCTTTCTCACATCTCTCTTCTCTTTCTCATTTCGATATGTTACCACGTGAGAATAGGAGGAGGATGTTGACAGCAAGCAGCCCTTATTCTACACCAGCGTATACTAGGGGGGGTGGGTCTTTGGTACCTTCCTCTCTTGGTACACGTTTTATGGGGGCAGGAGCCCTCACAGCGTCGAGTTCGTCGACAACAGGGGGAACACCTCCCTCTTTGCACTTCATCTCTGCTCGTCTGGAAGACGATTTGAAGACGATGTGGCAGTTTCGTCTCACAGGTGATAGTTGGGCGGACCAGTTACCGTCCACAAAGGCATTGCAGACGGTCAGACGATGCATTAATGCTATCTCGCCTGGTTCGACGAGGAACGTGTGGGACACACTTGTGATCGGACGCACCACAGTGGCCAATGTTATGGTGGCAGCAGAGATGGTGGTTCAGATTGCAGAAGCTGTGGGCATGGGGACCCACTACTGGACGCCTGAGAGGCTGGATGCGTCCAGATTGATGGCATCAACGGAGGGAATGGTCGATCTCAATATAGCGAGGTTGGGACAAGTCCAAGCTGAAGCCTGGGGCACTGCCATGGCTGGAGACCTTTCTCGTGACTTTGTCAAACGTCACGGACAGCCTGTGTACGACTTGGTTGGCTGTTGGCAGTCTTGGGATGTCTTGGATCAAGGGCATCCAAGATGGACTGAAGTGCAAACGTTTGCTCAGTTTCACAGTCAGGTTTGGGCCAGAGTGTCACCCACTGTGCACGCAATGGGCAACTTTATTTTTCGGCCCAAGAGTGGTGTTGGGGCTAAAGTGCTCTCAATAGACGACGTTTTCACGCCCATTTTCGACGCAATGGATGGCTTCTGGGACAAGGCAGTCTCAGGGACAAAGCCCACTTGGGCTACAGCGGGATCGTCTGAAAATCTCGTCACGTTGGAACGATTGCTGGTAGTGGATGCCATCGTTTATATGGCCAAAGCTTTTTATCATTTTGCTGTGGCTTGGGATGGCCAGGCAGAACGACGAAAGCTTGCGGTTTCGTCATGGAACCGTAAGATGGAAAAGAACGACGAGGAACGACGTCGTACTATTGAACGTCACCAGAAGGATGTGGACCGCCTTCTGGGTGACCAGAAGGCTTTTGCTCTGGACAATCAGAAGGTTGCAATTCCTAGGCATATCTCTGAGCTTCGTATGTGGCTGACAGAGGTACGTCGGGTCTGTCGTTCAGCTAACATTTATACGCCTGAGGATGTGGCCATAGTGGCTGATAGGTTCTTTCGTTGTCAGTCATCGGTGGACAACGAATGGCTTATGCAAAGCGAGGTGTGGGCAGCTTTTTGGGGAAAGCTGCAGTCTACTCGGTTCGACGCCATGTGTGTCGATAGTATTGGTCTGATGCTCGCAGAGAAGATGGGCTACCATGTTTTTGCCTCTAAGTCACAGGAGGTCAGTCAGCTGCAGGCGGAGGTCAAGTGGATGGTGAATAAGAAGCCTGTACTCCACTACATGTTCCAGAGGATAATGGACATGGTGATTATGCTCACACCTGCAGAAGCCTTCAAATTGACGGCTGTGGCATTGTTCGATCTGAACAATCAAGTCTTTATTAAGATGGCGAAAGAGATTCAGACGGACACAGAGGTATGGGAATACCTCCTCAAGGGTACTGGACAGTCTACCCCTGAGGCCAGTCCGGAGATATGGAACGTGGATGAAGACTTGTTGGGGAAAGTCATGCGTCGAGTCCAGAAAACCATCATCGATGAGTGGAAGTGGTCGGGTCCGAGGTCAGGGACTCCCACTCAAGGTAATCAGAACCAGGGGGGAGGGGATGGTGCGGGACCATTCGAGCCCGGGGATGAAGTTTATTGGGGCCAGGGGTACTCGCGCAGGGGACCTCAGTTCTATGGTCAGAGACCCCAAGGGGGGCCGGGGCAAGGTCGTCAACGGTTCCAGAGGTCATACTACAACCCCAGGGTGCATAGGCCGTTGTGCATGAAGAAGGCGGGAGCCTTGTGGCTCAAATCGGGAGCCATGTGCAAGAGCAATTGCCAGAATTTTCATCCTGAAGGCTGGGATGACTCGGTGCAGAAGGAAGTCTTGAGGAAGGTACGCTACGACTATCCAGTGGGTCCCTTCCATGGCTTGTTGAATACGAATAAGTATTCGCAGGAGCTCAAGAACCTTCAGGATCGTGATCGGAAGGCATACGATCAGAAGGGATGGACGGATCCTGGTGAGGCACCTTATTTGAAGGGTGAATGGGAAAAGTTCAGGGTATGGAACCCTCTCACTTCAGATGGCGGCGACGCACCGGCGTCTATGGGAAGAGATATCCCGGGCAGGCACGGGAATGAATCCGTGGACCCCTCATGGAATTTACGGGGGTCATCGGATGCGTCCTCAGCAAGGTCGGCTGCTAGTTCTTCGTCGAGCTCGTCGTCTAGTTCGAGCGATCGGTCGGATCGAGGGCACCTTGACAACCGACGTAGTCGTTCAAGGTCAAGAGATCGTCGTAGTGATCGTGAGGTCACTCATGTATCGGGCGGTCGTAATTACGACGAGAGGGATGAAGCCCGAGATCGACGAGGATACGATCGAGGAGGGCATGTTCGTGGCGGATACGACCGAGGACGACGCGATTCACGGAATCGAGATAGGTCACCGGAGCGGAGCCGAGATCGATCTCCACCGCGACGTCAGGGAGGGCGTTCAGATTCACGGGAACGTCCCAACTCAAATCGGAGCCCGCAGTGGGGCGGCAATCAGGGTAGTTCCCTTTTTCCTAATGCAAATGTGTATGGGGGGGGGGGGGTGCGGGAACTTTTCCCTCATCGCATATGCAGCAGGCGGGAGCAGGTGCTTACTATGCGGGTCCAGCTCCGGGGCAGCAGTTACCAGTAGGCTACGGGCAGCCGATGCAGCAGCAGTTCTACCAAGGGCAGCCACAGCAGCAGGTGGTTGCTTATGGGGGACAGTCTTACATCCCTCCAGCACCAATCTTGCCTGCTCCTGGTATGCCGATGGGAGGCGGTCAGGGGACCGTCGGAGGGCAGATGCCTCCGCAGCAACAAGTCCAGGGTATGGCGTTTGGAATAACGCTAGTGGACATGTTGGTGAATGTGCAGGGCAAAGCATTAATGCAAGTGCGGGGCCAGGGATCCCAGGAGGCAATCCCAGCGCCTGACTCGGAGGTCGGGAGGGAGAATAAGTCGGGTGAGTTGCCTGTCGGCCACGAAGACCTGCGATTTGATGATAGGACACGCGTGGTAACGCGGGGAGTCCAGGAAGCTACGGACGCGGTGGCCTTGGAAGGCCAGGATGGACAGAATGAGCAGGTTGAGGACCTTGATAGTCACAGGGACACTCTATGTCCGGTGATGAATAAAGGCACGGACCTTAATGTGGATTTAGCGTCGGAGGCGCTTGATAGTAAATATTTTGGTGGTTATGAAGCACTTTCAGCGGACGGGTGTGGCCCGGGGAAAGCTGAATTGCCTTTATTATTCACTAAAATTTTTATTGAGGATGTACAGCAGGAATGCATTGTGGGCAATGATACAATGGCATCTCTGAATGTACTCGGGAAGGAATTTATTGAACTATGGAGCAGGGAACCATGGTTTAGACACGGGTTTCGGCCGTGTCGGTTGAGGATCAAGGGAGTGGGAGGCATGACCGGGGTCTCAGGGTCAGTCATGCTTACGTTCCTTTTGAAAGACGGGAAGTCTTTCTCTCATCGGTTTTGGGTCGTCCCAGCCTTTGCTGGTGGTCTCCTGTTGGGGCTGCGGAACCTCAGACGAATGGACGCTCGGATTTATACGGATCTGAACGTGGTGCAGTACGGTGGATCCGAGGTGGCTCCGCGGTACGAGGTAGTACCGTATGAACCTTTACGGCGGGAAGGCCAATGTGCGGTAGCGCACGATTTGGATGTGAGTGTCTCACCAGTCATGCGCGCTGACTGGGGGTGGACAAAGGTGGTGTCCGAGGGCACGGAGCCTTCGGTCACACCCCACATTCAGGAGCCTGTAACAGCCTCGTTCTTCCATGTATGCACAGTAGAGTCGAGGGACTCTGGGGAAGCAAGTGTGGTTGCTGACAATTCTGACGACAAGATACAGGAGACGGAATATGTCATGACCACAACCTTTGGCTGGGCCTACAGGGACCCACGCGACGTGAGGGTCGTGAACGTGGACTGTAGGGATTCCGCAAAGGATGAGGCGGTAGTGGCCGCGATAGACGCGAGGTTGGAACACCTCTACGCAGCAAAAGCGGAATTGTTGCGGGGTACGATTGCGGGCATGGAGGATGCCGGTGATCAGCATGTCTATGTAGATGTGCATTCGACCACGACGTCTCATGTGGTTTGGAATGTTACCCAACATAAGCTGCCGGTCAAGCAGCCTAAGCCGATCGTAGAAGCCTTCTTGAAGAGTCACTGGGATGATAATTTGTTTTTCCCTAAGGGAGTCAAGGCCATTAAGGAGGTCTTGAAAAACAGGCTATCGGTGGATGATTTCACTATAGTCATCCCAGTGGGAACTCGGACGGAAATGTGGTGGCAGGATATAGAGGATCATCTTATTGATGACCCGGTCCCGATCCCACATAGAGGCCATAAGCTGGTCTTGGCTTTACGATTGGGGACGAAGGAGAAGGCGTTGGCTTATGGGGCCATGTTAATGCAACGTGAGATGGCGGATGTGAGAAAGCAAGCCTTCTCTTGGATATCGGGTATATATCACCGCACGCATGCAATGCAATATGCCATTATCATAGATCATGTGGCACAGCTTGCCCAGTGGAGAGGCAAGGAGGAAACTAGGTACCATGGGACGATGGTACGTGAGGATGAGCGGCCGATTCCGATGGAGGATGTGGCGCAGTTATCACGTAAGGCCTCTCATAAGGAGATTGAGGAGGCTAGGATAGCCGCGGAAAAGGCTATTGCGGAGAAATATAGTACTTGGGAAGGTACTATGAAGGAGCGAGATGCCCTCAAGGGTATCTTGGAGAATAATATGGAGGTATTTGGGCCTCTTCAGGCGGGCTCTGTTCGGGGTTACGAGGCTAACTTTGGTCACAGGAGACCGTCACGTATGAGCTATCACGAGGATCGGATGGCTCGGGAAATCACTCAGGAGCTTTTGGAGAAGGACATCATTGAGGCACGCTTATCGGAGGTGTCTTCACCTGTGCGTATGGCGCCCAAGCCGGATGGGTCCTTACGTATGTGTATCAATTACTATAGGATCAATAAGATTCTGAAGCAGATCGAGACACCGGTACCGGATCTCAGGAAGGGGATCAACCGGCTCAAGCATGCGAAGGTGTATACTACGCTTGATCTTAAGAGCGGGTTTTGGCAAATCCCTCTTAATGAGTCATGTCGGTATCTCACAGCGTTTATGGTCGGAATGACTACATACGTGTGGAAGGTATTACCGATGGGTCTTAAGTGCTCTCCGGGTCTATTTCAGCATGCTATGACTAAGATGCTGGGGAAGGAGTACGACGATGAGGCGACGGTGTTTCGTCTTGGGTCGACGGAGGATTATGCTTTCTGTTACATAGATGATATTATCATTTATTCAGAGAGTATGGAGAAACACGTGGAACACGTGCAGGACGTCTTGCGACGTATAAGCGCGTTTGGATTGCGCTTGAATGCACAGAAATGTGACTTCGCACAAAGAAAGATACAGTACCTGGGATATGAGATCTCAGAGGGTCGGTGTGCGATTGCATATGAAAAGAGGAACTATGTAGCGTCTATGCCGATGCCAAAGACTCGGACGGACTTACATTCCTTTATATCGCTGGCTCAGTATTATGGTGAATTCATTCCGGGGTTTGCGGAAAGAGTAGCGGTGGTCAGGAAATTCCTGAAGCAAGGGGTCGGGGACGACCCATGGCCGGAGGAAGTCACGAGAGTGATAGCGGAGCTCAAGGATGAGATCGCTAAAGACCCAAGGCAGGGAGGTCGAGTTCTTATGTTACCTGACTGGAAGGAACACTTCGTGCTCGACACTGACGCGTCTTCGTACGCGGTAGGAGCGGTGCTTCAACAGATGGACAAGTCCATTGGGCAGTTGCGGCCCGTTATGTTCATCAGCCGGCAGCTGATACCGGCGGAAAAGGAATACTGCACAAGGCAGCGGGAAGCACTCGCTATAGTGTGGGCTTTCCAGAGGTTGCGGGAATACCTGTGGGGTACTCCTAACATTTTGGTTAGAACGGACCATCATAACCTGCTATGGCTCATGTCTGGAGATCATACAGGTAGGTTGGCCAGGTGGCAGTTGGAATTGGCGGAGTATGACTTCACCATTCATTACATCAAGGGCAAAAGGAATGTTGTCCCTGATTTTTGTTCTCGGTATGAGGACAAGAGTGGACAGAAGGATAAGGCCGTTGATTATTTACAGCGACGTAATACGGTCAAGGAGGTGCGAATGGCACAGTTTGAATTTCGAACGCCGGGGGCGGTGTTCGCAATCATGGGTCATGATGTGGATCTACATGATTGGGAGGAACAGGGAGCGGAAGACACCAAGTTGCCATCGGGGCTTGGTATCATCCGTTCACGCATAATAACAATCAACGTGACACGCGCAGCGAGGAAGTGTCTGCGTTGGAAGCAGTCGAGGTAGCGGCACGAGACAAATGTGCATGCTGTTACTCGCCGATCGCGAGAGAGGCGTGTGAGGATATCCTATGGGCGGAAGCAAGGACCGCGGATAGGAAAGAGGGGGAGGATGTTATGGAAGGAAGGCAGGGTGCCTTTAACGCGGTCTTGTTACCGAAGGGCCCGATGTGCCTTAACTTGGAGGATGAAGAAAAAGTTAAGGAGGAACATCTTTTTCAGTTACCGGAGGCACATCCGGAAAAGGTTCGATTCCAGTTGGAAACTGACACGTTAGTCAGACTGGCGTCGGTGGAAACTTTTCGGACTTTCACAAAGGAAAGTACGGAGTATAAGGAGTTGAGAGAACATCTGCTCAATCCACAGGCAAGGCCCGAGGACATTGACATAAGGAAACTCAAGCGGTGCTTGGTACTAAAGGATGGACTCCTTTGGTATATGGGAAAAGATGGCGTATATACCAATGAGGAGGATCGATGGTTGTTATGGGTTCCGCAGGAACTCAGAACGTCTTTGTTAATTGCGGCGCATCATTGCCCTATGCAGAGCCACCCGGGGGTGGAAAGGATGACGAGGTCGTTAAGGAGACGTTTTTGGTGGAATAACCTGGGAGAACGGGTTAAGGAGTTTGTGAAGGGTTGTCCTCATTGTCAGATGGCCAAGTTGCCATATAGGCCGAAGATGGGGCTTAAGGGTGAATATGATATCACTCTGGATATTTTCGATACCTTGCATATCGATCATGTGGGTCCTTTTCCAGAGGCGGGAACGGAAAAATTCAAATATCTCTTAACGGTTATTGATCGAACTTCCAATTATGTCATTACTGTCCCTGTTACGGATGTGACAGCGGAAGTGACAGCGGCGGCGCTGATTGATCAGGTATTCGGCCGTATTGGATACCGAGAAGGATTATTTCGGATAGAGGAACGAGTTTCGCGAATGAGGTTTCGCAAAGGATTGCCAAGTTCTTTGGGTTCGATTGGCAGTATGTGACTGCTTTTAACCCAATGGCGAATGGTAAGATTGAACGCGTTCACAGGACGTTGAAAGCAGCGTTGAAGACTTATTGTAAGAACAGCCAGCTTAACTGGGTATATGTGGTACCTATGTTCACGTTTGCTGTCAACAATTTAGCTTCGGCGTCGTTAGGCGGACACGCGCGGGGTGTCAGTCCGCATCAGGTGGTCTATGGACGGGCGTTAAACACGCCGACGGAACTGTTGTTTCCGCCTGATAAGTGGGAACCGTGTGAACTGTTAGGAGTTCGCTTACGAGCGATCGCGGAAGCACGGAGTGCGATTGAGAAGTGTCGGGAGACGCTGAGAGAGGTTCAGCGGGAACAGGAAATGGGCAAGTACTCTCATGTGGAGTACAAGGAAGGTGATACAGTGTTGCTGTATGTACCGACGGTACCGAAAGGGGTATCGATTAAGTTTTACAATAAGTGGCATGGGCCATTTAAGATAGTACGTCAGACGGGTGCGTGCAATTACAAGATTGCACCTACGGGGGCACGTGGAAGGGAACAGATTGTTCATGTTCGTCAGTTGGCGAAGTTCAGTCCTTATTTGCTGGAGGACGAGAATGAGGAACAAGCGCTGAGGCGTATTGCACCAGCGTTTAGACAGCCGCCAGCATTGCTTACGCGCAAGGAGCGTGAGGAGGCGTTGCGAAAGCAACAGAAGGAAGAAAAGGCTGAGGCCAGGAATGCTGGACAACAGGATCGTTCGGCTTCGGACGTCAAGGTAGACGTCAAAGATGGGAGGGAAATTCCGAAGTCATCGGAAATGTCAGATCGGAAAGGCACGGTATGGAAGAAACCGTGGATAGCCGGTAAGGAAGTGGCTAAGATCGACTGGCAGGTTGATAAGTTCTATCTATGTCGACCGCACGAGGATACGGTCATGGATAAGGACTTTGATTATTTCTTTTTAATGCAGGTTACGTATGTACAGCCTAGAACGCGGGTACGGGCTGCGTTGGGACTTGCTCCGACAATGCACTTTTGGAGGAGCAAGAGTGTTACTGATATGACGCGGGAAAGAATCTTTGCGCCAGTATTTCGAGACGGCAAAGATTTGGAGCAGTGGGATGCGTCCATCGAGAAGGACGATGAGGATTTTACACCATGGACGGTGCAAATGATGCCAAGGGTGGTGTTGGATATGCCGTTCGAGTTAACAGAGGAAAGGAGGATTCCGCTTCGTATTTGGGACGAAGTCCAAAGTGCGGGCATATCATTTTTGTTGATAGGTGCACCAAGATGTGAGAAAGAAGTGGCGGCGAAGAAGAGAAGGGCTAAAGAGACGCAGTCGGAAGCAGTAGAGCACAGGGGTCGAGGACGACCTCGGAAACAAGTCAAAACGTGAAGCTACGAAGTCTGATGTCGCTTACGGATCATTGGCTACTTTGATTTTTCTACGGGAAAGGGGAGATCAAGACGGGGCATTTCTTTTAATGCCTGAGGTGAAAGAGCTAGGCTCGGGGGCACGAGTTCTCATGGGAGACTCGCACTGGACGTGGACCAATTATTTTTACTTATTCGACAGCCGGGATGCTTCATGTCATGTATCGGTCGGTCGAGGGCGCCTTCGAATGAGGAGTCAGTCTTTGGCGTGGGGGTCGACCGCTTACATCGGCTTCCCCCAAGGGGGCAAAGGGATTGTCGGCCGGCCCGTACATTACATAGTGGCATCAAGTGTTGTCAGGCTTGTCGTTACTTGACTCTTATGCTTGGTCTGCCCCTCTACAGTTGAGGTACGACTAAGTGTCAGAGTAGCTGTTCCGGTTACACAGCCGCAAGTTTTCGGGACCACGTAGGAAATTGCCACTTCCGAATTTTCAGTTTTCCACCTTCATGTCTGCACACCCTGACCTTCTGAAGATCCGTGTGCGTGTTCCCGTGAGGGAATTTGATGAAAATATGCACAACAGAAATGGCCTCCGAAGAGTGGAAAGACAGGATATAATGCAAGATGTCCTTCAAGAAATCTTGCTGAAATGTTTTGAACTTATGATTCTGAAATACAATATTAATACTTAAAATCGATTGCTCATCATGTGGAAACAATATTTTAATATTTAGAGTAACTTGAAAAAAGATTCCAATTTCAAATTTACTATTGTGTAACTGCTAGTTTCTATGCTAATCCCGAAACCACTCCGCTTCAATCCGTGACTCTATCCCAGCCTGTTTCTGTCGTGGTTTTCACACCAAAATCATGTAAATCATATTCTAATCATAAATAATATTAATTATATTACAAAATATTCACAATTAAATTTTGAATTATAACCGTTACGTTTTGAATATATGACTTGTGACTGTGTCATGATGACACCGCTTATCATAATACGATAGTGAAATTGATTCTTTCTTTTTTTAATATATATTAATCTATTAAAAAGTATTTCAGTGGCAATTCATTTTAAACCGATTTCCATAAATATTATTGAAATTTAGACTTGCATTGATATGCCTCTCGTCCATACAAGTGGCAAGTATTTTATTAAAAGTGTTTGTAAAATAATAATGAAAATTCAAGTTTGTGTGCCGGTATGATTAAACATATCACGTACAGTATAGAATTAATGTTAGTAATTTTATTAATAATAATCACTACTAAATGCATTGAAAATTAACATTTTGCAAAGGGGCGAGCACTGTCACTCGTGGTCCGGTAAACCCCTATCATAAAAAAGCTATTTTGAAAATTTGTATCAGGCCTAGGCAGACTTGCCACTGCGACGCTTTTTGTGACGCTTTGAGCTCTTTTTCTTGGAGCTCGAGCCACCCTTTTCGCGATCTCGCTTTTCCTTCTTCCCACTGCCACCGTGACTGCATGACGGAGGCGACTGAAACTTGTCATCGACGTCGCTGGAATCGCATGACTCCTCGCCACCTGTCTCCTCCTGATCAACTGACTCTTCCGATTGCGCTTCGCTATCTGATCTGCTCCTTTTTCCTTTGCAGCCTCATAAAAAAAAAAAATTAAAAAAATGAAAAAAAAAAACAATCATTGTGTGAGGAAGTCGGAGAGAGAAAGAGAAAGAGAGAGGAAGGTACTTGACGATGCTGGATCATCGAGCTTCAGCTGAAGCTTCTTCGTGGCTCGCTTGGCTGCGGCGAGTTCCTTCGCCAATCTATCGCCTCGCTCTTTGAAATGGGAAGCCTGTGCATTTGCGTCCTCTATTTCTACGAGAAGCTCATCTCGCTCCTCTGTGACTTCATGCGCCGCCTAAACAAGAAACAATAAATCAATATCAGAAGCAAGGCAAAACATACATATGACCTGTGAGCCGGTTTTTTTAGTTTCAGTAATTTTCTTTCTATATTCCCTGAGCACCCTCTCCCTGTTCGCTATAGTCTGCGTATATAAAAACTAAACAATATTTCAAAGCAAACTCAAAATTACCTTCTTCAGTGCCTTGATATCCTCCAAGGCTGACGAAAGGTTGTCCTGCGTTGCGAGCAAATCGTCGTTTTGGGACTCCGAAGACACAGTCAGTCGATCAACATCCTTCTTCAAATTCTTAATCTGTTGGTCCATAGACGCGACTTCAGCAGCGTGCTTGGTTTTCAAATCCGTAAGCTCTTGCTTTGCCTTCGTCTCAATACTGCGTTGCTTGTCCACTGCAGCTGCGCAAAGTGACCTTTCGGTATCATACTTTTGCTCCATCAATGACAGCTGGTCCTTCAAGCCCGCAATTTCATGCGTACTACGAGCCCTTTCTGCAAGGCTCTGCTGCAGCTGATTAATTGCAGGGGATGGACCAGAGTTTTCAGGTAGACTACTGACAACAGAGGAAACTGACGAAGTCGAACTGGACGAAGTCGAAGTCGGCAAAGTTGAAGAAGGGGAGGACGTCGCCGGGAGTAAATTGGTCTGCTGGTGCGAACGCTGGCAATACCTTGTTATACGATCAACGAACTTACCTCCGGTCTTGGGGCAGCTGTCGTCAAAGTCACCCTTCAGCTCGCCTCGAAACTCAACATGCACAACATCGTGAATGAAGCGACACATCTGACAAAGAAAGAAAATAGATACATACCAAGTGGGTTGAGATGCTTGCTCTCGATGTTCGCTTCAAACTCAGGCGGGAGAAAGCTGAAAAAAAATACTCGGGGCGAGCCAACGACACCTCCACTTCTTCTGTGGCAGAAGAATAATAGGAATAAGGAAAATTAAAATAGGACTTCGATGCAGTCTCCGTGTCCAAAAGATGCTTGATTTTGCCCAAGCGAAGATGTGTGTCCTTTCTCTGCAAGTTGTCCTTCCCAGCCGCAGAAGTAAAATACGCCCACTTGCCAGGCTTGCAGGGCACTCCTCCCACCTCAACTTCCGTAAGGGACATCGTTCGTGGTAGTGAGTCAGCGTTCCCATGTACGAGAGTAGCATTGTCCTTTTTCAAGATGATCTTGCGACTGGTGCTGCATACCAAGTCTTGCCAACGTTCAGGGTAAACGAAATCCACCTGCAAGCATGTATGTATGTATGTATGTATGTATGTATGTGTCAAAATAAATAATAATAGTTGCATGATTGAACTCTTGTATGTACGTATGCAAATTACGTGTGTATGTATCGATGTATGTATGTATGTATGTGTGTATGTATGTGTATGTGTATGTATGTGTATGTATCTATGTATGTATGTGTATGTGTATGTATGTGTATGTATATGCATGTATGTTGAGAAGAGAAAGAGAGAGCAAGAGAACGGGGGGGGGGGGGGGGGGCAAAAAAGGGTTGAAAAAAAAACATCGCGCCTCCGGCGCCGGGTATAATATGTATGTATCTGTATGTATCTGTATGTATCTGTATGTATCTGTCTGTATCTGTATGTATCTGTATGTATCTGTATGTATCTGTATGTATCTGTCTGTATCTGTATGTATCTGTATGTATCTGTATGTATCTGTATGTACCTGTATGTATCTGTATGTATCTGTATGTATCTGTATGTATCTGTATGTATCTGTATGTATCTGTATGTATCTGTATGTATCTGTATGTATCTGTATGTATCTGTATGTATCTGTATGTATCTGTATGTATCTGTATGTATCTGTAGAGCAAGAGAACCGGGGGGGGGGAGGGGGGGGAGGGGGGGGAGGGGGGGGGAGGGGGGGAGGGGGGGGGGGAGGGGGGGGGGAGGGGGGGGGGGGGGGGGGGGAGGGGGGGGGGGAGGGGTGGGGGGGGGGGGCAAAAAGGGTTTTAAAAAAACCCGTTTTCTATCCGTTTTTCTATCCGTTTTTTCAACTTAGGTAGCCGTCCCGGCACATTTTCGATTTTGACCAGATTTTACGGTGATATGAAAGGCCGGACAGTGCAATTTGCACGGCCGGAATCGCATGCGGATTGATTTTTGGATCAATTTGGGGGGTGGCTGTGGAACATCGCTTGGACTCTGTGGCTGCTCCGACGTTGTCCAACGTCTCTACCATCCTTTCGTCCGTGATTGGTCCTGTGCCCCTGCAGCCCCAACAGCCCCTCCCGGAACTTCCCCACACCAGAGTACACTGTCTAGCACTATCAGGCATTCAGGGGAACGCAGAGGAAGGCTTGGAAGTCAGTTTCGTGGTTCGTGAGAGAGGGCAGCTGAGGCAGCCGCCTCCAATTGATGATCGCGCTGTAGCGGCCAACAAAGTCATGGACATCTTGGGTTTGAATCAGGCAGGCTGTACTCTGACGACAGTTACATTCTGGAACTTGCCAAGTTTGGTTTCGCTGCCATTACCCGCATCAGGCAGGCAACACAAGACTTGAGCGAACTCACACCGTCATCTGTTCCCCCACACGTCACCGCCATGCTTGGGGAAGTCCAGGAATTATTTGAGCTTAATTCGCGGTCGGCAGCCTTGCTGAACGTACCAAATCTGCAGTCACTGTGTGCGTTTGAAGGTTCATCCTTTGATAACACTTCAATCCGCTTCGATCCTACTCCGGAATTACTTTGGATGGACACAGCTGGGATAGAGTATTACTTGGCCGAGAAGCACCCAAGTGGTGACAGGCGGATCAAGAATGGGACGTTGTACCTTGTTTATATTACCATGTTTATGACGACTACGTGTCGCGATACTTTGACTTCATACTTCCGGAAATAGCTCGCAAGCTTATCAGTGGGGAGACGATTCGCTTTGTGCCGAAGTGCAAGCGGAGAAGGGGGCAGGAGCAGCTTAGTCTAGCATTTCAGTCCAGTGACGGTGAGGTCTGGGAATGCAAAACGTGCGATCCACCTTCCTATCATGGTGTCAACACCGAGCACAAAGGAAAGAAGCACACATGCAGAAGTCGAGTTGGCGGGTTAAGACCACACTTCTACCAGAGTCAGGTGTCACTATTTCCAGCAGGCTCAGCGATCAGCCAAAATGATTACAGCGGAATTTACAGATACTAAGAGATTACCGACAACAGAGGGCTAGTTGGGTTGCAGTGTGCATCATATTAATGCGCCTCATCAGTGCTCGCGTGTCCTTCCCGCCCAGCCGGAACAATTGCAGTTGCGTCCCGTTGTTCTGCTCCTGAGCTCACCGATAATTTACATTTCTTTTGTATCACATTTGTTTGAAACTTACTGCAGGGGGGGGGGGGTACCCACCGCTTTTGTTTTTTTTCTGTCTGTCTGTGGCATGCTCACATAGAGCATGCAACAGACAAACAGCAGTAATTTATTTCAAGCGGACTAAGTTTGAATGCATTTAGGACTCCTGTATATAACCCGGTGAAGCAAATGCAACTGAGAGTTCCAGAGTTACGGCAGTGGTGATACAAGAAAATAGCATCCTTTCTTAAACGTCCATTTCTGATTTCAGAGTGGAAAGCACTCGTCACTCCTCCGCTCCGATCTGACTGGACACGGCTGACGGCGCAGATGAATATTGAAAACCGCGCCACGAAATTATGGGGTAAATGTTCATATTGCGGAAAACACAAAAGCGATGTCAAAAGGTTGGTCGCTTGACAAGAACGGGAGGAGAAACTGAGAAGGAAGAACAGAGCACTGTTAGAGGAAGAGGAAAAGGAAAGGAGTGAAATTCGAACATCGATAGAGAAATTTGAATTTCATGCAAGAGCCAAGAACAACAAGAAATTCTATGACGACGATTTAAAACACTGCGCGTGAGACTTGTCTGTCGTTATCGTTGTAGTTGACTTTTCGTCATTGACCGTGGGGGGAGGCAACACTGAGGACGTCAATGATTGCATAGCAGTATTGACAAGAGGAGATGGAGATGGAGGAGTGAAGAGAGAATACATTGACACATTTCCTCACACTTCCGACAAATTACCTAACAACGATTACTTTTTTTTAAGGGAGTGGCTAGATAATATAACTGGGCGCCGCATCAAGGCCATGATCCGGCCTGTACAGGTATGTCATTTAATACTGTGGTCGGATGGAGGGAGAAAACGTTTTAAGCAAAGGTACTCTTTGGCTGAGTTTAGTTTGATTTTGCGCAAACACCCGTGGCTTCAAACAGCGCAATGGAACTTCTGGGCATCATATCACGGGAAATCACTCTGTAACTCACACGCAGGTAAAATAGCATAAGCTGTCGCGTATGAAGGATTTCAGAATGATTTTATCTGGCAATCGTCGCGTGATCTTGCAGAAGTAATTAAGAGGAATCTCTCTAATTCCGTTCCTCTTTTTTTCCGTGCTCCAATAAACAGGTCTCCAGAACTCCGGCATCCTGTTTGCAAAGTTCCTGACCTGTGGAAGCTTCATTGCTTGAAGCCACAGCAACTCCGGGAAAATTGAAAGTTGCATTTTTCCGTGACGAAAACAAGCAAAATTTTGTTTTTCTTGATAACTCAAATTTACGTCCAAAGCCTGCATGGATGCCAAAGCCAGCCGCGATGGCATGCATACTAAGTCCGGCTGCGCTTCCACAGTGGTTGAATCTGCCTCCACCTCGACCAGCAGCTCATGCTGCATCCACCACACTCAGCAGTGCTGTGCGGAGTAGCGCTGCGCGGGGGCGACCTCGCGGGCAAGGTAGAAGTAGACAGCGAAGGAACTAATTATTAATAAATCTAATTAAGTTATTTACTGAAACACTAGTACTGTTTTAATAAAATACTTGCCACTCGTAATAGCTAGTGGAAAGGACAAAACGTAACGGATATGAATTCAAAATTTGAAGTTGAACTTGAAGTTAGCATGAAATTAATATTATTTATGATAAGAAATATGTTTCCTATTATTTTTGTGTAAAAAACACAACAAAAACAGAATGATTAATACTCGCGGATAGAAGCGGATCGGCTCTGAGATAAATATCAAAAACTAGCCGTTACATCAACGAAAATTTGAAAAATAAAAAGTTTTTCAATTCAAAAGAATAGAAATGTTATTTTTACGTGAAAGTTAATTGATTTTAAGTATTGATATCATATTTTGACAATCTCAAAAATTTTGCTAAATTTCTTGAAGGACATTTTGCATTATATCCTGTCAAACGAAAACCATAGATGGAACTGTAGCCTGTGAGTTTGTATACAACTCTTCAAGTAGGCAGATACAACGAACTCTTAATAAGAACACTATGGCTGCTTTGAGTCCTGACTCAGGTGAGCAGGCCGGGTGAATCATGTACAAGTAAATAGTAGAGAGGTCACTTCGTTTATTTACATAATTTCGAACTCATAGCAGGCTTGGGTGCAACGTACGATCAAGTGTAGAACGTAAATTGTGAGGTCTCCAATTCTCAAACGAATAGTGTCGCGAGTCTTCAAGTCAACAGTCATTAAACGGATAGTGTCGGGTTGTTGGACTTGAAAATTCCCAAATCGATTTGGGAAGCCTAGGCAAAAATGACTGGGAACGGAAAAGACAGTTAGATATTGTGTTTCCCGCGAATCCTTCTCTTTGTCCACAAAATTTACCGTAAAACGTGTTTCACGGGAAATCGGGGGAAAAGGTAATGCGGACGGGAAAAGTGGCAATAGCTAAAAAGAACTTTGAACTGATCGTTTGAAATCATTTCTGAACGGAATCGAAAACTAGTTAGTGAAGTCGAAACGTCGTGCAGAGGAGAATCTAATGAACCGGTCATAAAGAGTGTCTTATCAACGGTAAAGGTTTTGGACGGTCGTTAAGGTGCTCAGTCTGATAGCTCCCCCCCCAGACCTAACGGTTGAGTTGAGTTGCGTACAGAATGAGTGATTAACGAATGAAGTATATTGTCTCACAAAAAAAAAATGTTCAAAAGGAAAAAGAGAGGTGGGTGAATCTCTTAAACCATTGGAGAGTAGAATAATGATGCGTATATACTTGCGCGATGCGGATAATGATCAGCCGGGGCCGGATATCAATGATCTGCAGCGGGACTGGGACAATTGAGACGCAGTAGCGAGCGATGATATCGGGAGGCGATGTCGAGCCGTAGAAAATTAGGTGGCAGGGTATCACATAGCCGAGATGAACCAATGAAGCACCAAGTATGCCGTGCCGATATGACCACTGAGGGGTTCAAGTTCGGTGAGAATAATCTGACCTGCAGGCACAAGAGGCGATCAAGGACTTACAAGGGTACGCCGGTCATGGCGCAATACTTCTAGGGACGATGACGGTTCAAGTGGGAAAAGCGCTGGGCAGGGGCGGGTTTAGCCATTACGATGGGTAAAACCCACTTGAGAGTGAAAAGGGGTGGCTACTCCTTGGATTTTGCTTGCTTGCCCTTCTGGAAGACATGAAGCGGGAAGGATTCGCCGGTAGAGTACCTCGAAGACGCTTAAGAACGTTGGCGAAGAGCCGGCCTTTGTCCTTGATCTTTCTGAAGGAATGCCACTCGATGTGTCGATGAACGACTTGATCGTTGGTGATATCGAAGAGGAGGGGCTTCCAGAAGGCCAGGGGTTTACTCCAGCTATGAATGGTAGCTTTATCCTTTGTGTCTTCGTAGATGGGGCGGAAGAGAGGGTTGGTGTCTGAAGTGATGCCAAGTTGATGGACCACGAGGTCATCCTCCTCGTTTTCCGGATCCTCGTCCAGGACAGTGCCAAGTTTGACTTGGTTACGGTCGATGAAAGCAACGACTTCACCAGTGGTGTAGTTGACAGTGTCGTCATCGTAGTCGTTCACTGCGACTGGATTAAGCGGGGCGACGCCATCAGTGGGGGCAGTGTACGGAGAGAGGTGTGAGCGGTCGATCCGCTTCAATATCCTATTGGTCTTGAGGTGGCGAAGTTTAAAGCAGTTAGAGTTGACCTGCTCTAAAATCGTGTAGGGGCCGTCGAACTGAAGGACAGACGAGGCGGGGATGCCTTGCTTTGAGGGTTTAGGGCGGTAGACGGTGACAGTGTCGCCAACCTTCCACTCCTTAACGGCTTTGCGGCGGCCCTTGTTCTTTTGAGCAACAGATCGGGCGCGGGAGACGTCTGTGTACGTGCTGATATATGCCGTGACTGCAGCGCGAGCGCGGCGTAGTAGTTCGATCTGCTCTGAAGATTGAAGCGAAAGCGTGGGGGAAGCGTCGAGAGGCGCTTGAGGCGGAGGCGCGGGCAGTAACGATCTCCGGGGAATCGAAAAAGTCCAGTGTGCACCGAGGTTTGCGTGCTAACATCCTCAAAGGAGGTTCTACCTGTAGCCGTGGACACATAGGTGTTCTGGGCGAAGGAGAGGGACGGGATGATGCTAGGCCAGTTCGATTTGTCTGCCTTGGGTAGAGATTGAATTGCTGTGCGGATCGCCTTATGCGGCATTCCACGAAGCCGAGTTGGTGTGAGTAGGGTGCGGTGGTCAGCCAGTCGAGGCCGGCCTCACTGCAGAAGCGTTTGGCTAATGTACCTACAAACGAGCTGTGGTAGTCGGAGAAGATGGACTCCGGAAAAACCAAAAATGTATACCCATCGGTTGAGGATGATCTCAACTGTTTCTTCAGCTGAGGTAGAGATGCAGGGGATGAATTGAAGAAATCCTGAGAAGAGGTCTATGATAGTCAGGATATACTGAAAAACAACGCCTGGAATGCCGACGTGCAATATTATGATCGATGCCGATGCCTTGACCTTGACTGCTCCACTTCAGCGAAGAGTAGCGGCCATGGTTGAGGGTGAGGCGGGCGTGGACCAGTTGGCAAAAGTGGCAGTCGCGGAGGGCGGCGAGGACATCAGCGTGCATAATATCCGTGCCGTCAATACGGAACCAAATATAGCGCTCCTTGATGAAGGGGACGAGTGTAGGCGTTTTGGCGTGGTTCTGCATCAAGTGGGCGTAGTTGATCAGTGGGCGGCGCAGCTCTTCTGGAATGTAGATCTTCAATGTTGACTGTTTGGCGTCAGCGAGGACGGCAAGGCCCTGACGAAGAGTCAATTCTGTTGATCCGGCAGACGGTAGAGACGTCATCGGTCCAGAGAGGGGCTGTGAGGGCGTCTTGTCGTTGTGCGTCCATGATTTGTTGGCGCGTGACGCTAGGAGCGTGCGAAGTAGCGACAAGAGGGTATATATAATGTTGTTCCATGCCGAGGCCAAAGACTAGCCACACTAAGTTGTCGTCGAGAAATAAATCTTGCGGCACGTGTCGACGGCCTCCTGTGGGAGTGTATCGTTCGGGACGCAGTGGACGAGGTCTTGCGGCATGAGCAGGGCAAATGGCTTACGAAGGGCGAACATGTCACGCGCGACGGCCGGAGAGCGTTCAGCAGAGGGGATGATAATAGCCAGGTCCCACGGGGCTTGAATGCTTCGTAGTGTTGGGTCAGCGCGGATGATGCGGCAGAGAGAGACTTGAGTTTCGTTTCCAAAGCGGCATGTGTGCCTTCGACGGCGAGCCAGAGAGACCGGATATAATGCAAGCTAACATGCAAGCTAAGTCTAAAGGTTTTGAAAATTGATGGGAGTAGCATAAAAATGAAAGATCTTAATGTATTTTAACTATTTTGAACAAAAAAAGTTAAAAAAAATTGAATTTCTAGCCGTTACAACTGTTTTTCGACCGTTAGCAATATCTTGGCTAGATTGTGGTTTGGCTTGCCTGAGCTTGGTTTTTCTTTGTTTTCATATTGTTTTACATCAGAATCAACGTAATTATATTTAATTTATTTAATTTTCTAATGATATTACTTCAAATTCAAATTCAAATTCAAATGTGACTAGAAATTTTCAAGTTGGTTACTGGTGGCAGCCATTCACTTATAGTCGTTATACATACTCACCGACTACTTGAACTATGCATGAAATTATATTAATACGAGTTTGTTTAGCATATTTATAATTGTTTTTGAAGCATAAAACCGGTGCGGAAGCTTATATTTCAGAGTGAGTGACCGTGTTTTACACTAGTCACTGTGACACTCAGTATACTTGCCACTCACTTGTAATCGTTATACATACTCACTGCCTACTTGAAGTATGCATGAAATCATATTAACTTCTACGAGTTTGTTTAGCATATTTACAATTGTTTTTGAAGCATAAAACCGGTGCGGAAGCTTATATTTCAGAGTGAGTGACCGTGTTTTACACTAGTCACTGTGACACTCAGTATACTTGCCACTCACTTGTAATCGTTATACATACTCACTGCCTACTTGAAGTATGCATGAAATCATATTAACTTCTACGAGTTTGTTTAGCATATTTATAATTGTTTTTGAAGCATAAAACCGGTGCGGAAGCTTAGAGTTCTGTGTGAGTGACCGTGTTTTACACTAGTCACTGTGACACTCAGACTACATGCCACTCATTTGTATTCGTTATACATACTCACTGCCTACTTGACAGTGAAGTATGCATGAAATAATATTAATACTAGCTTTTTCAGCATATTTATAATTGTTTTTAAAGCATACAACCGGTGCGGAAGCTTAGAAATAACGTTTATGCGCCTAGTCATAAACAGTTACTACTTAGTCACAAGTATTAGTGTCAGTGACTGAAATACATACAACTTACATCTGAATGTTTGGAAAATTCATGAATATTAATGAAAATTCAAAAAATTTTAATAAAAATGTTTTACAATTATTAGACTTAAAATGTTTTAATATTAATCATACTTGTAGCATGACAGACCGAGCGTTCCCTCTTTGACGCATGCATAGATACATACATATACACACACACACAAACACACAAACACACACATGCATGCATGCATGCATGCATACATACATACTTACTTACTTACTATACATACATACATACATGCATGCATGCATAAATACATACATACATACACACAATGTAACATATACATACATACATACATACATACATTACATACATACATATATACATATATACATATGTGCATATATACATACATACATACATACATACATACATGCATGCATACATGCATATGCATACATGCATACATACATACATACATACATACCATACATCCATACATACATACATACATACATACATACTTACGTACTTACATATACATACATACATATGCATACATACAAAAACATATACATACATACATACATACATACATACATGCATACATACATACATACATAGTACATCGTACATACATCATGCATCATGCATACATACATACATACATACATACACACATACACACATACACACACACACATGCATGCATACATACATACATACATACATACATAGATACATACATGCATGCATAAATACATACACACTACATACATACATACGTAACACCATGCTGGCCCCTTTCCTTCTCTTACTCCTCCTGTTCCTCCTCCTCCTCTTACTCCTCCTCCTCCTCCTCCTCCTCCTACTACTACTACTACTACTACTACTACTACTACTACTACTACTACTACTACTACTACTACTACTACTACTACTACTACTACTTCTACTACTACTACTACTACAACTACTACTACTACTACTACTACTGCGACTGCTACTACTGCCACTACAACTACTACTACTACTACTACTACTACTACTACTACTACTGCTGCTGCTGCTGCTGCTACTACTACTACTACTACTACTACGACTACTACTATTACTACTACTACTACTACTATTACTACTACTACTACTACTACTACTACTACTACTACTAATGCTACTATTACTGCTACTACTACTGCTACTATTGCCACTACTACTACTACTACTACTACTACTACTAGTACTACTACTACTACTGCTACTACCACTACTACTACTACTACTACTACTACTACTACTACTACTACTACCACACAGCGACAGTGGGCGTTTGCCAGATTTTGTCATGTCGTTGGGAGAGTTTTCGTTCCCTGTTTGTTTGTGCCTTTTTTTTCGTCTTTCTCCTTTCCTGTGCTTTCCAACGACCATGCCCACCCTCCTTTCACTATTCCCTTTTTTGTTTTGTTTCTTTTTTGTTTTTTTGCTTTAGACGGCAATGTCCAAACGGACAAACGCCGTTTTGCAAAGTCGCCTGCAGAACCAAGCTTCATATGTTGCCAGGGTATGCTTTTCTATTTGCCTTTTGGCCTTGCCATGTCTATCTAGCACATTGCCCATCTTACTTTCTTCTATTTTTGTGTCTGTGTAGGCCCGTCAGATGTTCGATTTCGGGCAACAAAAACCTGATTTGTCAAGTCGTTGCTCCTCCTCCTCCTCGACCGACATACAAGGAACCTCCTCGTCTTCTGCCCCAGCAGCGTTGCAAGAATCCAAACAGCAATGTTTGGCCTTGCATGAGCTGCGGGGCGACGAAAAGGAGGGCCTTTGTATGTCGTTCGAGGAGGAAGCAAAAATCAACATTCGCCCACATAATCCTACAGAAATTTCTTTTATTGACGTCATTTTAGAATCGTTAGGGGGGGAGGCAGGTAAGCTTTTCAGTGAGGATTCTTCGCCTATCGTTGAGGCTCAGCTAGCAAAGTGGGGGTTTGGAGTGCACGTGTGTGGGTGTGTTCGGGTGTGTGTGTGTTTGTTTGTTTGTATATATATGTATGTGAAAGACTTGTACAGGTTATAATGCGTACGTGTGTGTGTCTGTGTGTGTGTGTATGTGTGTATGAGTACATGTATGTGTGTGTGTGTGTGTGCGTGTGTGTACATGCGTGTGTGTGTGTGTATGTGTGTGTGTATGTGTGTGTGTACATGCGTGTGTGTGTGTGTGTGTGTGTATGTACGTATACGTGTGTGTGTGTGTGTGTGTGTGTGTCTGAGTGTGTGTGTGTGTGTGTGTGTGTGTGTGTGTGTGCGTGTGTGTGCACGTACGCGCGCGCGCGCGTGTGTGTGTGTGTGTGTGTGTGTGTGCACGTGTGTGTGTGTGTGTACATATCATGTGTGTGTTTATGTGTGTTTGTGTGTATGTGGACGGTTGGGTGCGTGGATGGGTGGATGGCTGGATGGATTGGTACCGGTGGATGGGTGGATTGCACACGGCCACGGGATAGATAGGTGGATGGGTGGATAGGTGGATGTGTAAACGTAGGTAGTTAGATGGGTAACGATGATGGGTGGATGGTTGGATGGATTGACGGATTGATGGATGGATATCGATGGATCATCACACTGCCTGATTGTGTATTGTACATATGTGTGTGTGTGTGAGTGTGTGTGTGTGTGTGTGTGTGAGAGAGAGAGAGAGAGAGAGGAGCAAACACGATGGGCACGTTCTATTATTGTGTACTTATACTTAAGTTTATTTATAATATAAATTCATACATTAATTATAACATGGCTGGTACCGGTATGTATACATATAAATATTAAGATCTTTTAATATCAATATTCCATAGTGGAAATTTATAATTATTAAATTATTTTTAAATAAACATTTAATAAATAACCTGATAAACTGCGGGGCTAAACGACGAGGCAAACTCGAAGGGACAAGCCAAGAGAGGCGAGGCGAAGACTTCGTTAGTAAAACAGTGTTTGCGTAAAAAAAGTTTTGATTTTGAACTTGAAGTTGAAGCTTCCGCACCGGTTTTATGCTTCAAACACATTATAAATATGCTGAAAAAGCTAGTATTAATATTGTTTCATGCATAGTTCAAGTAGTCTGTGAGTATTTATAGCTAGTACAAGTGAGTGGTAAGTAGTCTACACTTAAGTTACATAAATTATTGTAACTGTTAATTTGAACTTGAGTTTGAATTTGAATTTGAACTTGAATTTGAATTTTGAATCAAGATCACTCAATTATAATTGTCTACTACTACAATATTAATATGTTAATTATTTTTACGGAAGCATTCAGTGTCAGTGACTCCATGCAAAGTCATAGTGGCAAGTGTAAACTTTCAACAGTGTCACTCAACTTGAAGTCAAAGCTTCCACACCTGTTTTATGCTTCAAAAACATTATAAATATGCTAAACAAACTAGTATCAATTTGATTTCATGCATAGTTCAAGTAGTCAGTGAGTATGTATAACGATTACAAGTGAGTGGCAAGTAGCCTCTGAGTCTGAGTGTCACAGTGACCGCTAGTGTAAAACAGGGTCACTCAACTTGAAATCTAAGCTTCCACACCAGTTTTATGCTTCGAAAACATTGTAAATATGCTAAACAAACTAGTATTAATTTGATTTCATTCATAGTTCAAGTAGTCGGTGAGTAACATTGTATAGCTAGTACAAGTGAGTGGCAAGTAGCCTCCGTCTACAGTAGGCTTAAGTTACATAAATTATTGTAACTGTTACATTTTCAAATTTTGAATTTTTTCAAAATTATGTTTAAATATGATAAGATCAAAATAAATTAATAATATTTTGTGTATTTTCATGGAAAAACAAACCGAAACAACGACTTGACATCTTCGTACAAAAAAAAGCCAAGTACGTGCAAAACTATGAAAAAACGGTTGTAACGGTCGGATTTTTAATTTTTTCAAAATTTCTTTTTTTTCATGTTCAAACACACCATAATCTTCAATAGTTCTAAAGGAATTATTATTTTCTAAATATACCATACTTAGCTTGCACAATATTAAAACGACTGACTACCACTTGAAATTTTCAACTTAAATTGCATTTGAAATTTAAATTTTAAATACATTTTAAATTAATATTATATTATTTGAAAAAGCATATACCTAGTTGATAAAACAGCAATTGTAGTTAAATTTGCAACAAAAACCAAACAGAAACAACCACAAGCCAAAACATTACAAGAAATCAGGAAAACCGTTAAAAAACGGTTGTAACGGTTAGAAATTCAATTTTTTTTAATTTTTTTTTCAAAATATATGATTGAAATAATAAAAAAGCTTTCACTTTATATGCATGCCAATATATTTTCAAAACTTTCATACTTGGCTCGTGACTTAGCTGCGGTTTTATCCTGTCTCCTAAAGTTCAAAAGCCGATGGACTGCCAAGGGGTTTTCCATGATACAGGGATGGCATTTTGGGAAACGGGACTTCCCAACCCCGTGTGCCCTTACCATCTTGATGCTTTTCGCCCTAACAGTGTTCTTTGGCTTAGTCTTGTCAAAGTGGGACGTTGGCACGAGGCGTCTGCAGCTGAGCAGGGGTATCGCCCCAGTTACATCGTACCACCGTTTGGTTTAGAAGAGCCGGGGTATGTGTGGGAAATTCTTAAAGCCCTCTATGGCAGACCGGACGCGGGCCGCAAATGGTGGCGGTACAAGCTAGTCCCGTTCTTAGAAGGTTTGGGCTTTAAGGCTCATGTCGCTTTTCCTTGCTTCTTTTGGCGCTAGCTACCCCTGTAAGGACAAACCGGACTTTGTGTTCGTGCACGTCGACGACATGATGGGAGCGTTCAGTGGTAAGGATGTAGAAGCGGAGTTCTTAGCTGCTGGTAAGAAGGCCTTTAGGGTCTTTAAGCAAGAGGCACCAACCGGGGTGGTAGGCTTGAACATCGAAGATAAGGAAGACTGTCGGTTAGGCAGTACGATCAAGATCTCTCAGGAGGACTTTATCAAGGAGGCCGTTGAGAAGCTCCAGTGCACCGGTCTAGCTACTGTCGACTCGCCATGGTTGATGCCGGGGGTGCGGGCCGGAAATCAGTCAGTGTTAGAACAGTTCTTGCCGCAGCACATCGTAGGTGTCCTCTTGTGGACACGTATCACTCTGCATGAGGTGTTGGGCCCGCTCGGGGAGGTAGCGACCCATGCATCCAAGCCCGAGTTGTTCAATTATCAGCAAGCCGAGCAGGTTGTGCGGTACCTTAACTGTACGCGTTCAAAAGGCATTCGCTTTACTAAAGCGAACGGCACCCGCTTGATGTCGTGGGCCGACTCAAGTTGGAAGGGTACGCCGGAAGATCGTCGCGCCCGGTTGGCGGGCTTTCACTTCTTTATGGGTGGCTCAGTGCTCCCCTTCTGCATGAAACGGAACGTGTCGGTGGTCCTTCCGAAGGACGCGGCCCTGCGCGCGCGTGTGGAAGAGAAGGCGCGAGCGTTGAGCGACGAGCTGGTGGCGGCTGTGCCCGGCAGCGGGGACCCAGAAGCCTCCTCATGTGAGGCGGAGGTTTATGCAATGGTGGAGTCTTATCATGGACAAGACAAGATTGTGAACTTTGTGCAGGGAATCGCAGACGGCCGCATCGCGGACGCCATGGGGCCGTACGGGTGGGGGCAGCCCCCCATCCTGTGACAACCAGGAAGCGTTGGACCTCGCCGACAGCAATGTGTTGCTAGGAAGCTGGGATATGTGGACCTGCGATGTGCCATCATCAACCAGAAGGTGGACGCCGGGCTCGTTGTCAACGAGAAGGTGTGCTCAACCGACAATCTGGCCGACATAAACACTAAGGCTATGCGGGGTGAGCCTTACGACCGTCGGGTTCGGCACGTGGCCCAGGATCAAAGACTCGGGGAACCGCTCCCTCTTAGAGTGACAACCCCCCGACAGCAGGACTTTCTCCAACGTGGACTTTGGATCGGACTCTTGTCAGGTTCCCGGTGGTCCGGGGATAGATATTAACAATTAGGTGACTAGATTGCCGAACTCCACAAGCTGTGGAGACGTAGGCTAGCACCTCTGCTTTCGCTTAGTCTTATTTTTTTTGTGCACTGTTGTGCCTGTAGCGCTTTAGTTGATATAGTGCAGCTATATAGCAAAACTCCACTGGAGACGTAGGGTAGCTCACTTTGCGCTTTGCTCATTTTTCTAATCTAGTTGTTAGTAGCACGATATGGTTGGACACTGACTCGTAAGTGAGTTTAATTAAGGGGGAGCATTGGATAATGAATTAGACCCTTCCTCCTCAGCTATGTCCATATTGCTATTTTATACGTTAGCCTTATTCGTTACGGTTAGTAGTATTAATAGTTATTAATACCATCATTTAGAGTACCTTTTCTGGTACTGGTGGCACTAGCTTTTTTACCATTACCATTATTGCACATATCAGGCCGTTTCGTGTGTCATTTTCTGGAGGTACATCTTTTGTGTGACGTCGTCAGTTGGACTGGCGGGAATTGTTCAGTATTGTTAAATTCTTTTACGTGGGAAGCAGTTGGCAGGTAGGAGTGAGGCGGACGCCCCGAGTTCCGGTCGCCGTTTGCAGAAGTAGCGAGGGTTTTCTCCCAACGGGGGGCAGGGGAGAGTGGATTATGCCAGCCCACCCGCCGGTATACAATGGAATTACTTTATGTTCAGGTCTGTCGGTTATCAATGGCTTGGAGAGTACGGAGTCCCTTCTACGTTAGGTATTCATGATTCTTGACATGTCGTTAGACAGTCGTTCAACTGTATTATTAAATATTGAATCACTGTAACACTGGTATTTCACCTGCTCTCATGAGTCAGGACTTAATGCAGCCATAGAGACTTTTAATATTAATAAGAGTTCGTTGTGTAATTTTATCCCTTGAGGTTGTACTAGTGAGTCCAAAATCACAACTGTGAGAAGGACCTGCCGCATCACACATTTTGTGTTTTATCTCGCACCAGAAGACAAGCAGCATTCGAAACAGAAAAGGGCTCGCGGGGCATTTGAGAAAGAGTTATTAATAGTAGGTCGTTCTCCAAAGGCTGCGAAGAAATAATCAAATACATCATACTTTCTGTTTATTTACAGTACTAGTGACTCTGAAAGTCAATATTATAATTTTAAAAATTATAGTGTTGGTTTAAAATTAAGTGCTGTAAACTGCAAAGGTGCGCCCTACGCGAACCCCGCGCTGCCGACCCCGCCTCGCAGCGCGGCGAGGCGGGGTCGGCAGCGCGGTGGTTGCGTACGCGCCCCCTCCTACTGCTTCAGGTACACATGCCCTGCGGGCTAAAACATCTCTCTATCTAAATCTATCACACGTCTGCTCTGCCGGACCCCAAATCTTTATTGATTTTAATATATATATGAAATGAAAGATTTAATATTAATTTTAATAAAAATTTTGAATATTATTATTTTTGTTGAACTTGGAAGTGAGAGTATTTGATGCCGGCCTGCATCCAGTGGTAGACACATAGACATTATTATTATTATTATTATTATTATTATTATTATTATTATTATTATTATTATTATTATTATTATTATTATTATTATTATTATTATTATTTCTGGACCAGTATTTTCATTGAACATACCGGCCCGTCTGGAAGTGTTGGAACTGCCCTTGCGGGGGTGTCATTAGAGCTTATCGTCAATTCTTCGTACTCCCCTCACGGGTGAGACGATGGAGGCGCATGTGCAGAAATGCATCAGCCATTGACAGAGAAGCACTATTATTATTATTATTATTATTATTATTATTATTATTATTATTATTATTATTATTATTATTATTATTGTGGACACCGTGATAGCCCAGTGGTCAAGTTCTACCATCTGGGCCCTGTCGCCAGTTCGATTCCCGTCGGTGCCACCAGTATTTTCATTGAACATACCGCTCCGTCTGGACCAGTATTTTCATTGAACATACCGGTCCGTCTGGAAGTGTTGGAACTGCCCTTGCGGGGGTGTCATTAGAGCTTATCGTCAATTCTTCGTACTCCCCTCACGGGTGAGACGATGGAGGCGCATGTGCAGAAATGCATCAGCCATTGACAGAGAAGCACTATTATTATTATTATTATTATTATTATTATCATTAGGGAGTACATATGCAATCGGTCCTTTCCATGTGCTGATTGGTATAAAGGGAGTACATAGGCCATCGGTCCTTTCCATGGGCTGATTGGTATAAAGCTAGAGTAATGTTCTATGCCGTCACTTCCTTTATTCCACCGATTGGTGTGGAGACTTTCCTTATGGAATGGAGGACTGGATGCACATGGCCTTTTGGCTCAGCAATTGGCAGGAGATACATTATTATTATTATTATTATTATTATTATTATTATTATTATTATTATTATTATTATTATTATTATTATTATTATGGACAGTGATAGCACAGTGGTCAAGTTCTACCATCTGTGCCCTGTCGCCAGTTCGATTCCCGTCGGTGCCACCAGTATTTTCATTGAACATACCGGTCCGTCTGGAAGTGTTGGAACTGCCCTTGCGGGGGTGTCATTAGAGCCTATCGTCAATTCTTCGTACTCCCCTCACGGGTGAGACGATGGAGGCGCATGTGCAGATTTGCATCAGCCATTGACAGAGAAGCACTATTATTATTATGATTATTATTATTATTACTATTATTATTATTATTATTATTTAAATTTGCATTGTAGTATTGACTGTGACATATTTGAGGGAAATCCAGATGAAAAAACCTAGTCACACTTGTTAAACAGAGTTCCAGCCCAATGACCTCAAGACGTTAAACTGTGACGCCAACTCATAACCCTTTGGTGGTAGATGCTGGGGAGGAGGGTCGTTGCGCGCGTAAAAGATCTTAAACTCCGCATATGCTGGTTGATAGCCCAGGACACAGCAGACACCAGATTGTTATGAGTGGGGTTTCGAGGCAGCTCTAGCAACCGCGCTTGGTGTATGCACTTGCACATTCGGTGACGTCTTGCAAGAGGTTGCTGGGACTGCGGAATAACCTCGGCTTAGTGCAGTCTTGCCCTCAGGAGCTCCATCGGTGGCCCCGATCATCATGCGAGAGACTGACACGGGGGGGTGGAGGACCTCGAACAAGGGTATTGGAGGCTTATGTCAGTTGAGGATATGCCATTAGCTGCATCAGTACGCCTCAGATATAGTAAATCTGCCTTGGAGTGTTGACTGTGACATATTTGAGGAAAATCCAGATGAAAAAACCTAGTCACACTTGCTAAATAGAGTTCCAGCCCAATGACCTCAAGGCGTTAAACTGTGACGCCAACTCATAACCCTTTAGTGGTAGATGCTGGGGAGGAGGGTCGTTGCGCGCGTAAAAGATCTTAAACTCCGCATATGCTGGTTGATAGTCCAGGACCCAGCAGACACCAGATTGTTATGAGTGGGGTTTCGAGGCAGCTCTAGCAACCGCGCTTGGTGTATGCACTTGCACATTCGGTGACGTCTTGCAAGAGGTTGCTGGGACTGCGGAATAACCTCTGCTTAGTGCAGTCTTGCCCTCAGGAGCTCCATCGGTGGCCCCGATCATCAGGCGAGAGACTGACACGGGGGCGTGGAGGACCTCGAACAAGGGTATTGGAGGCTTATGTCCGTTGAGGATATGCCATTAGCTGCATCAGTACGCCTCAGATATATTATTATTATTATTATTATTATTATTATTATTATTATTATTATTATTATTATTATTATTATTATCATTATTATTGCACATGTCCAGGATCTGAATCTGATGATATAGTCTGAGGAAGCCTATTATCATTATTATTATTATCATTATCATTATTATCATCATTATTATTATTATTATTATTATCATTATTATTATTATTATTATTATTATTATTATTATTATTATTACTATTACTATGGACACCGTGATAGCACAGTGGTCAAGTTCTACCATCTGGGCCCTGTCGTCAGTTCGATTCCCGTCGGTGCCACCAGTATTTTCATTGAACATACCTGTCCGTCTGGACTAGTATTTTCATTGAACATACCGGTCCGTCTGGAAGTGTTGGAACTGCCCTTGCGGGGGTGTGTTTAGAGCTTATCGTCAATTCTTCGTACTCCCCTCACGGGTGAGACGATGGAGGCGCATGTGCAGATTTGCATCAGCCATTGACAGAGAAGCACTATTACTATTACTATTATTATCATTTTTTTTACGCAAACACTGTTTAATAGAGAATACTTTCCACTCGTAGAGATGAGTGGGAAGAGTAAGTGAGGTACCAGAGAGTATATGTAGAGAAGAGAGAAAAAAAAAAAGGTGAAGTATGGGAAAAAAAGAACTGAGGCGAGAGAACGAAACCAAAGAACAACTAAGGAAACAAAAGAAGGGGTAAGAAGAAAGAAAAGAAAGCCTGGAGACAAACCGTCACGACAAAGAGAAGAAAAACAGGGAAAAGAAAAGAAGACAACAGAGCAAGAGTGCAATGAAGGCAGAAGGCAAAGGAAAAAACAGGAAACGAAAAAGAAGTGCAAGCTAAAGGCACGGAACTGAAGATACAAACAACAGGAGACCAAGGAGGAGGAAAGAAGAAAAGGAGAAGAAGGGAAGAAGAAGAAGAAGAAGAAGAAGAAGAAGAAAAGAAAGAAACAAAGGGAGAAAAGACACCGAGTGCGAAAAAAAAAAAAAAAGAGAGGGTGAGAAAAGAGAGAGAGAGAGAGAGAGAGAGAGAGAGAGATAAAGGGAAAGGAAAAAGAGAAAGGGAGAGAGAAAGGAAAAGGGAAGCGGGAAGCAAAGGAGCACCCGAAGAGACTCCCGATTATTATTATTATTATTATTATTATTATTTTGGGGGGCACCAATACATGGTTGGGTGCACCGCCACACGGCGGGGTTGGGGCCGTTGGCAGCTTGTTATGAGGGCTACATAATCAGTGCTCCACTGATTCATGAGACGGGAACTTTTACTGAGAGAAGCTCTCTCACCACGCTCACGGCTCTTGGCTCGGGGTGGCCTCTGGTATCACTCGGGGTGAGTGCGGGGGGTGGGGGTTATCTGAGGGAGGGGGTTGGGCTCAGTGGGTCACTGGACAGGTTGGTTAACTAAACTACTGTCGGTATGAGTGGGTATGAAGGCGACAGGCCCCACACATTTCCACAAGCCTTGAAATCACTCAACTGCCACAGTAGCGACTGCCTGGACGCGGGGCTCCTGACTCACCCTCTCTCCCAGAACCCCTCGTGCTCACTTTGCGGATGCCATGGGGATGCTCTGGCGGAGGGTCGGGACGTGTTGGGTGCATGTGACCGGGCCTGTCACTTAGTGTTCTCGGTAGATGACTCTTTTGTAGCTTCTATCGGACGCAGGGTGGCTTGCCACGACACCTCAATGATGCATAGTACGTCACGTCTCTGGCCTGGTTACGGGGGCGGGTAACTGAGGCGGGTTCCTGAAGGCTGGTTACGGAAGCTATGTTATTGTTGTTGGGTTCCTGGCTGCTATGTTATTGTTGTTGGGTTCCTGGCTGCTATGTTATTGTTGTTGGTTTCCTGGCGGCGTACATGTTTATGCTTTTTTAAGGGTTGAGCTTTAAATAACCCCACTCGGGTCTTCTTTTATCGAGCTCACCACTCGGTGGATGGAGGCCTGGGGTAGACTTATACGATGTTTTTGATGCTAGGTTCCGTCTCCAGGGATTCGACTGGCATCGCTGCTTTGCCTCACCGCACTGCCTCACCCACACATCCACGCTGGCACACTGTTTCTCCTCTTGCTCTTGTACCTATGTCGCACACAGCTATGAGCTCACGCCGAAGAGTGGTTGTGACGAGGTGCACCCAGCTGGATTGCGGGCGAGCCACGGCGGCCTCGCTCTCGCTCTCTCTCTCTCTCTCTCTTTTTTTTTTTTTTTTTTTTTTTTTTTTTTTTTTTTTTTTTTTTTTTTTTTTTTTTTTTGTTTTGTTGCTTTGCTTTGCTTTGCTTTGGGCGAGACCTAGCTTTCACATGGGCGGGCTGAGCCTATGAGGGGCGCACGATAAGCGTTCCATTGATTTATGAGACGGGTCCCAATTACTGAGAGTAACTCATGTGAGTTGCTCATCATACTCATGGCTCTTGGCTCGGGGTGGCCTCTGGAATCACAAGGGGTGGGCACTGGGGAGGGGGTTGTGTTCAGAGGGTCACCGCGAAGGATGGTCAACCAAACTACTGTCGGTCGGGGTTTGTACGAAGGCGAGAGGCCCTACACCTTACCACAAGCCTTGAAACGACTAAATGACCAAAGTAACGACGGACCGGAGCGGGGCTCCTGGCTCACCCTCTCTCTCAGCACTCTTCGTGCTCATCCTGCGGATGCCATGGGGTTGCTCTGGCGGAGGGTTATGGGGTGGTGGGTACACGTGCACGGGCCTGTCACTCTGTGCTCTCGGTAGATGACTCACTTGCAGCGTTTATCGGACGCAGGGTGGTTGCCACGACACCTACCTCGATGATGCACAGCGGGTCCTGCCTCGTGCCTGATTACGGATGCAGGTGAGTGTTTGTGTGTATTCCTATACATACGTACACGTATGCTTTTTAAGGGTTGAGCTTTAAATAACCCCACCTGGGTCCTCATTTATCGAGTTTACAACTCGATCAATGCGGCACCGGGGTCCCATACCACTTATGTCAGGTTCTTATGCGAAGAGCGCGGCCGCTAGTGCTGGCCCTATGGGTCAAGGCGGTAATCCTTCAGGTTTAGACGTTCCCCGTGGGAGTGCGCCTGCGGGTGGTGATGGCTACTCGGCCGGGGTGGGGTGGTCGAGTGCTCGCGTACCTGACGGGCAACCTGAATCACGTAGAGCCAGCAATCCTGCTGCATCTCGATCACCCTCCCCAACCTCGGAAGAGAAGTCACGTCCGGAAAGGTCTGGTCACGGCGTGTGGCAAGCGGTACCGCCACCGAGGAGGTGGCGGAGGAAGGTACGAAATGAGCTGGATAAGAGATGTTGCATAGTATGGGGGCTATCGCATGTCTCTCAGACAGTGGTCATGGCGCGAGAACTCCGAATTCTCGGTCTCGGGGAAGTCGAGGTGGAATTCGCGGGCAGAGGTAGCGGGCGGCATTTGCGGATTAAATGTGCGTCTTGTGAGGAGGCGGAGAAGATGGTGCGGCTGCTGCGGGAGCGTAAGTTCTTCACGGGAAAGGTCACGTTGCGACGGGTAGGACTTTCCGGGAAAGAGAGAAGCAGCGGGCTGCACGGGGGGGTCCAGTATGTAGAGATGCAGAGGGAGCTTCGCAAGCAGGGATTTGGCTACTGGGTGCTCGACGTGGAAGTCGACGAGCCCCAGCGCGAAGCCTCAAGCGGTGAATCTCCCTTGGCGGAGTGGGGCGGGATGCGGGAGCTGGAGGAGCTGGGGCGGAGGGGTGCAGGATGGGGCGTGGAGGGTGGCGGAAGGCTCCAGGCGGGCTCAACCGAAGCGCAGGCATCGGCACCAGCTTCGTTCTTCCCAATTTGTGAAAGGCTTCCCACTGAGGGTGGCCTCACATAATTGGCAAGGCAAAGTGGGTGCGGATAGCCCAGGCTTTGGGGAATGGCCGGAGCACTACAAGGAGCGAGGCTGGGTGATCGTCGGAGTCCAGGAGCACAACCTATCGTCGCAGAAGGTGGAGAAGCTCCAAGTCGACGGCTTCGCAATCCTCGGCAAAGCGGCTGCAACTGGTGCGGGCTCGCGTCTCTTGGGGGGAGTCTTGACGTTGGTGGCCAACTATCTGGCACCGTGCGCTACCATTGTACAGGCGCCTATTCCACACCCACAGCAATTGTGGGTGAGGCTGTCGTCTGGGAGCGCGACGGCGTCGGATGTGTTCGTCGGCAACTGCTACTTCCCCCAAGAAAATCAACGAGAGGAATCTATTGCAGCCTATGAGGCGTGGCAGGCGGCCGTCTCCTACTTCGCCACCAAAGGTCATGTGGTTACGGTTGGTGATGCTAATGCTAAGCTGGGGCCCGCCAGAATAGCGCGGGAGGAGGGAGTGGTGGGCCCCTTTGGCGAGATAGATGAGAGGGGTAGAGGGGTTAGGAGTGAGAATGGTGAGTTGCTGGCTGCGATGCTTGTTGCCACGGGGTTGCGCAATCTCAGTGGGTTTTCGCAACCACGGGGGGACAAATATTGGTGGTCTAGGCAGGAAAATGTAGGTGGACGAAGGCATCTGCGTCTCTTCCGAGCTGGCGGAGGAGGCGAGCTTCGGCGTCGACGAGGTAGACCTTGATACCGACCACAAAGCTGTGTGGGCGGAACTGGTCTGGGGGGGACAGCCACCCCCCAAAAAGCAGGTAAAGAGGTACAAAGCATTCAAGGCAGAGCGCTTGATAGGCAGGGTAGTTGAGGGTAAGGAGAGTGAGCTGTCTAAGCTTAGGTTGAAGTACGACGAGACCTTTGCAGCTGGTATATCGGGGCTGTTGCCAGATGGCCTCCCAGATCTATCAGCAGTGGAGGACCCGGATGAGCTTCAGCAGGAGGTAGATAGGGTCGCTAGCTTAGTGGTCCGAGCTTTCACGGGCGCAGCCGTGAAGGTCTTGGGAGTTCGGGTGATTAGGCCAGGGTTTACTAATGCATGGTTTGATGAGAGTCTTAGGGAAGCGATTGCGCGACGGAGAGAGGCATACGGCCTCTGGCGAAGGAATGAGGCCAACCGAGAGGCCTGGCAAAGATATAAAGAAGCGAGGAAGGCGGTCAGAAGGTTATGCAAGGAGAAGGAGCAAGCGTGGAAGCGGGTCCAGAATGACACCGCTGCCAACTTCAGGAGCGCTACCATGGCCACGTACTGGAAGCTGTCAAAGCGTTTGGGCGGGGTTCGGCGGTCCAAAGCTTCTGCTCCTGTTCGGAAGCCCGATGGCACTCTGGCATGCACACTCCGGGAAAAACTACAAGAATGGGAAGAATACCGCCGACGTATGGTGGTCCCCAAAGAAAACCAGTTTTTGGAGGATGCATGTGTAGAGGAAGTCGGTTCCGATGAGGAAGCAGCGCGGATTGAGCCCGAGCGGAAGGCCCGCGAAACCTTCCAGTATAACGACAACCTGCGCGACCAATTCGAGGCCATGGCGCAAGCCGAGGAGATCCGGACTGAGACGGGCCCGCTGGACTATGATTACACCGAGAAGGAAGTGGAGCTCTGCCAGGAAAATCTCCAGAATCACAAAGCGTGCTCACCGGATAAGATCAAGAACGAGATGCTCAAGTACGGAGGCACGCGGATTGTGAGCTTTCTGGTGCGCTTCTTCAACTGGTTGAAATCGTGCGAATACACCCCCAGCGACTGGGGCAAAGCGATTATCGTCAACATCCCAAAAGGAGGCGACCCAACCGATCCGGAAAATTGGAGAGACATCGCGATTCTGAGCTGTCTGGGTAAGATGTATCTGTCCCTTATGCGGCGAGGCTTACGGCTTTCATCGATCAGCCGGGCAGGCTGCGCCCAGAGCAGGGTGGGTTCCGGCCAAAACGTAGTACGGGGGACCAGATTTTTGTCCTTAAGGAGCGTCTGCGCCTTTAGACAACAAGCTGGCCTCCGTTCTTTCGTTTTGTTCGTGGATCTGAGAAAGGCATTCCCTACGGTTTGGCGGGCCGGGTTGTTTCAGAGGCTAACCCAGATGGGGGTACAGGGCAAGTTCTATCGCATTCTGCGGCGTTTTTACCGAAGAACGTCATCGCGAGTGCTAGTCGATGGCGAACTCACTGGTGAAGTGCTGGAAGAGATGGGAGTTCAGCAAGGGTCGCCGTTGTCACCGTCGCTGTTCAACGTCTTCATGGATGAGCTAACGGTCCGAATCGCGAAAGAGTTGGAGATCGAGGACCTCAACCGCATCGAAGACATACGGACCCTGCTTTACGCCGACGACGTTGCGGTAATTGCGCATAGTGTCACGGAGCTTCAACAGATTGTAAATGTCGTGGCGACATTCGTGGAGGACTATCGGCTTGAAATCAACCTGAAACCGGGCAAGACGGAAGTCATGCCGATATACGGGCACGCCAAGTCAAAAAAGTCGCCCCCATGCGTGAGGTTCCGGGGCAAGGTTCTCAACGTCACCGACCACGACAAATACCTGGGAGTTCTGCTCACGGACACCCTCTCCGATAACCGCAAGCGAAGCGGGCGGCGGAAATCACTGTAGCGGGAACGGCTGCCTACTACCCCCTCTGGATTGCCCACGAAGTTCC
>WBZZ01006180.1:45000-47500 GCA_019918135.1 Paulinella micropora
AACCTACATACCTACCTACCCACCTACCTACCTACCTACCTATCTACCTACCTACCTACCTACCTACTTATCTATGCACACTCACCTTCTGAAGAAGCTCGACGGCATTATCCAGCGGCAGAGACTTGCCTTGCTTGATCTCTATCTATCTATCTATCTATCTATCTATCTATCTATCTATCCGGGGGGGAATGCAGAGGGCCAGCTGCGCAGTGCTCCGGCCTAAAACCAAACCCCCTATAATGACGATTTTGTGTTCGCCGTTTATCGCGCGCAGCGCAAGAGCTAAACAGGCAACCAACTCCTGACCAGGGCCGTGATGCAAAGGGTTGATGAAGTCGGGGTTGTAGAAGGTAACTCACAACGAGCGTGGACTCCTGAAACCTCGGCTTTGGTGGCCATCATCTCCTTATGGCACACGCTCCTGGGGGAGTGTTCTAGTGTTGTTCTGTATAGTTCAAAAGGGTTCGGCTACCTTTCGGCTTGAACTGGGCACAGACACCAACCACAGCGAGACAGTGGTTGGTGTACAGCTTGGCAGGTGCTGAAAGTTCATGTCCGGGGGTAGTATTGGAGGCCATGGCTTTTCAAGCTATGCCACGCCCATAGATTAAACATTAAACATATCTATCTATCTATCTATCTATCTATCTATCTATCTATCTATCTTCTCCACGAAGTGAACCAAGGCCACTTGAGGTGTCACTGACCCTCCCTTGGGCTTGATGTTTTGAAATGGGTGCCATCTGTCGACAGACAGAGAATTAGGGGATGGTGTGGGTGTGCTGGGCCCGTGGTGGGGTGCCTTATGTGTGCCTAGCCATACGCCTATAAGTCACATGCCGAAATAGCGACGGGAAGCACAATCCTGTTCCCTCAGGGTGCCCTTTCTCGCTTGTTGAGCCCGGAATAAAACCCACAGTGCTCTGTCGGTTTATACTAGACTGTCGAACAGTCTCGAAACTCCATCTGCTTACTGGGCCCTCTGTAATGGAGGTGGGAGCTCGTTCTGCAAGGGGCGCTTATGGAACGAGCCCTGGCCCCGCCTGGTACTAGGGAGCTTTGGTATCGCCTGTATCAGTCCCTTCCGTGCAAACATCACGGCTTAGCTGGGCATCGGGTCAATACTTTATTCACAGACTTCCTTGGTTGACGAAATCAGAAGCTCCTTTTTTCTGACATTAGTCGATATCTCATCAGTTGATCTCATCACTTACTCCACGGAGTGAACCAAGGCCACTTGAGGTGTCACTGACCCTCCCTTGGGCTTGATTTTTTGAAATGGGTGCCATCTGTCGACAGACAGAGAATTAGGGGATGGTGTGGGTGTGCTGGGCCCGTGGTGGGGTGCCTTATGTGTGCCTAGCCATACGCCTATAAGTCACATGCCGAAATAGCGACGGGAAGCACAATCCTGTTCCCTCAGGGTGCCCTTTCTCGCTTGTTGAGCCCGGAATAAAACCCACAGTGCTCTGTCGGTTTATACTAGACTGTCGAACAGTCTCGAAACTCCATCTGCTTACTGGGCCCTCTGTAATGGAGGTGGGAGCTCGTTCTGCAAGGGGCGCTTATGGAACGAGCCCTGGCCCCGCCTGGTACTAGGGAGCTTTGGTATCGCCTGTATCAGTCCCTTCCGTGCAAACATCACGGCTTAGCTGGGCATCGGGTCAATACTTTATTCACAGACTTCCTTGGTTGACGAAATCAGAAGCTCCTTTTTTCTGACATTAGTCGATATCTCATCTAGCTATCTATCTACCTACCTACCTACTTACCTACCTACTTACCTACCTATCTACCTACCTATCTATCTATCTATGCACACTCACCTTTTTCTTCTGCAGAAACTCGATGGCCTTATCCAGTGGCAGAGACTTGCCTTGCTTATGAGCCTACGCATAAATGCACAACCTTTATATAAATTTATTTGCCCAAAATGTTTACGGGCATTACGGTAAATTTGTTAAAAAATTCCAGAAGTGAGGGTATGTAACCGAGCCCGACATGTGAATGAATGTTACACATACAATATACATAATACATATTTAGAAAGGGAGAGAGGGAGGGACAAAAAAAAAAAAAAAAAAAGGTGGGGGGGGGGGGGGGGGGCGCGGGTAATATGTGAGCAAACACATCATATAGTTGCGAATGAATATTACTCGTGTGTCTGTGCGTGCATACGTGTGTGTAATGCAACATATATATGTAGAGTGGACATGTGACCGAGGTAAGCATATAGTTGAGGATGATGGCCGGAGCGACCGATAAGCCGTCCGTGCAATGCACTAGAATCTAAGCACAGAGAGACAACACACACCCAAATGCATGACTTTGTGACAATTTATCGGAAATTTTCGCGGGAATATCGGTCTACTTATCTATTTATTTATTTATTTATTTATTTATTTATTTATTTATTTATTTATTTATTTATTTATTTATTTATTTATTTATTTATTTATCTATCTATTTATTTATCTATTTATTTATTTATCTATTT
>WBZZ01006180.1:60000-77500 GCA_019918135.1 Paulinella micropora
CTTTGCTTTGCTTTGGGCGAGGCCTAGCTTTCACATGGGCGGGCTGAGCCTATGAGGGGCGCACGATAAGCGTTCCATTGATTTATGAGACGGGTCCCAATTACTGAGAGTAACTCATGTGAGTTGCTCATCATACTCATGGCTCTTGGCTCGGGGTGGCCTCTGGAATCACAAGGGGTGGGCACTGGGGGAGGGGGTTGTGTTCAGAGGGTCACCGCGAAGGATGGTCAACCAAACTACTGTCGGTCGGGGTTTGTACGAAGGCGAGAGGCCCTACACCTTACCACAAGCCTTGAAACGACTAAATGACCAAAGTAACGACGGACCGGAGCGGGGCTCCTGGCTCACCCTCTCTCTCAGCACTCTTCGTGCTCATCCTGCGGATGCCATGGGGTTGCTCTGGCGGAGGGTTATGGGGTGGTGGGTACACGTGCACGGGCCTGTCACTCTGTGCTCTCGGTAGATGACTCACTTGCAGCGTTTATCGGACGCAGGGTGGTTGCCACGACACCTACCTCGATGATGCACAGCGGGTCCTGCCTCGTGCCTGATTACGGATGCAGGTGAGTGTTTGTGTGTATTCCTATACATACGTACACGTATGCTTTTTAAGGGTTGAGCTTTAAATAACCCCACCTGGGTCCTCATTTATCGAGTTTACAACTCGATCAATGCGGCACCGGGGTCCCATACCACTTATGTCAGGTTCTTATGCGAAGAGCGCGGCCGCTAGTGCTGGCCCTATGGGTCAAGGCGGTAATCCTTCAGGTTTAGACGTTCCCCGTGGGAGTGCGCCTGCGGGTGGTGATGGCTACTCGGCCGGGGTGGGGTGGTCGAGTGCTCGCGCACCTGACGGGCAACCTGAATCACGTAGAGCCAGCAATCCTGCTGCATCTCGATCACCCTCCCCAACCTCGGAAGAGAAGTCACGTCCGGAAAGGTCTGGTCACGGCGTGTGGCAAGCGGTACCGCCACCGAGGAGGTGGCGGAGGAAGGTACGAAATGAGCTGGATAAGAGATGTTGCATAGTATGGGGGCTATCGCATGTCTCTCAGACAGTGGTCATGGCGCGAGAGCTCCGAATTCTCGGTCTCGGGGAAGTCGAGGTGGAATTCGCGGGCAGAGGTAGCGGGCGGCATTTGCGGATTAAATGTGCGTCTTGTGAGGAGGCGGAGAAGATGGTGCGGCTGCTGCGGGAGCGTAAGTTCTTCACGGGAAAGGTCACGTTGCGACGGGTAGGACTTTCCGGGAAAGAGAGAAGCAGCGGGCTGCACGGGGGGGTCCAGTATGTAGAGATGCAGAGGGAGCTTCGCAAGCAGGGATTTGGCTACTGGGTGCTCGACGTGGAAGTCGACGAGCCCCAGCGCGAAGCCTCAAGCGGTGAATCTCCCTTGGCGGAGTGGGGCGGGATGCGGGAGCTGGAGGAGCTGGGGCGGAGGGGTGCAGGATGGGGCGTGGAGGGTGGCGGAAGGCTCCAGGCGGGCTCAACCGAAGCGCAGGCATCGGCACCAGCTTCGTTCTTCCCAATTTGTGAAAGGCTTCCCACTGAGGGTGGCCTCACATAATTGGCAAGGCAAAGTGGGTGCGGATAGCCCAGGCTTTGGGGAATGGCCGGAGCACTACAAGGAGCGAGGCAGGGTGATCGTCGGAGTCCAGGAGCACAACCTATCGTCGCAGAAGGTGGAGAAGCTCCAAGTCGACGGCTTCGCAATCCTCGGCAAAGCGGCTGCAACTGGTGCGGGCTCGCGTCTCTTGGGGGGAGTCTTGACGTTGGTGGCCAACTATCTGGCACCGTGCGCTACCATTGTACAGGCGCCTGTTCCACACCCACAGCAATTGTGGATGAGGCTGTCGTCTGGGAGCGCGACGGCGTCGGATGTGTTCGTCGGCAACGGCTACTTCCCCCAAGAAAATCAACGAGAGGAATCTATTGCAGCCTATGAGGCGTGGCAGGCGGCCGTCTCCTACTTCGCCACCAAAGGTCATGTGGTTACGGTTGGTGATGCTAATGCTAAGCTGGGGCCCGCCAGAATAGCGCGGGAGGAGGGAGTGGTGGGCCCCTTTGGCGAGATAGATGAGAGGGGTAGAGGGGTTAGGAGTGAGAATGGTGAGTTGCTGGCTGCGATGCTTGTTGCCACGGGGTTGCGCAATCTCAGTGGGTTTTCGCAACCACGGGGGGACAAATATTGGTGGTCTAGGCAGGAAAATGTAGGTGGACGAAGGCATCTGCTGGATTACATCTGCGTCTCTTCCGAGCTGGCGGAGGAGGCGAGCTTCGGCGTCGACGAGGTAGACCTTGATACCGACCACAAAGCTGTGTGGGCGGAACTGGTCTGGGGGGGACAGCCACCCCCCAAAAAGCAGGTAAAGAGGTACAAAGCATTCAAGGCAGAGCGCTTGATAGGCAGGGTAGTTGAGGGTAAGGAGAGTGAGCTGTCTAAGCTTAGGTTGAAGTACGACGAGACCTTTGCAGCTGGTATATCGGGGCTGTTGCCAGATGGCCTCCCAGATCTATCAGCAGTGGAGGACCCGGATGAGCTTCAGCAGGAGGTAGATAGGGTCGCTAGCTTAGTGGTCCGAGCTTTCACGGGCGCAGCCGCGTATGTCTTCGATGCGGTTGAGGTCCTCGATCTCCAACTCTTTCGCGATTCGGACCGTTAGCTCATCCATGAAGACGTTGAACAGCGACGGTGACAACGGCGACCCTTGCTGAACTCCCATCTCTTCCAGCACTTCACCAGTGAGTTCGCCATCGACTAGCACTCGCGATGACGTTCTTCGGTAAAAACGCCGCAGAATGCGATAGAACTTGCCCTGTACCCCCATCTGGGTTAGCCTCTGAAACAACCCGGCCCGCCAAACCGTAGGGAATGCCTTTCTCAGATCCACTGCCCGGCTGATCGATGAAAGCCGTAAGCCTCGCCGCCATAAGGGACAGATACATCTTACTCAGACAGCTCAGAATCGCGATGTCTCTCCAATTTTCCGGATCGGTTGGGTCGCCTCCTTTTGGGATGTTGACGATAATCGCTTTGCCCCAGTCGCTGGGGGTGTATTCGCACGATTTCAACCAGTTGAAGAAGCGCACCAGAAAGCTCACAATCCGCGTGCCTCCGTACTTGATCATCTCGTTCTTGATCTTATCCGGTGAGCACGCTTTGTGATTCTGGAGATTTTCCTGGCAGAGCTCCACTTCCTTCTCGGTGTAATCATAGTCCAGCGGGCCCGTCTCAGTCCGGATCTCCTCGGCTTGCGCCATGGCCTCGAATTGGTCGCGCAGGTTGTCGTTATACTGGAAGGTTTCGCGGGCCTTCCGCTCGGGCTCAATCCGCGCTGCTTCCTCATCGGAACCGACTTCCTCTACACATGCATCCTCCAAAAACTGGTTTTCTTTGGGGACCACCATACGTCGGCAGTATTCTTCCCATTCTTGTAGTTTTTCCCGGAGTGTGCATGCCAGAGTGCCATCGGGCTTCCGAACAGGAGCAGAAGCTTTGGACCGCCGAACCCCGTCCAAACGCTTTGACAGCTTCCAGTACGTGGCCATGGTAGCGCTCCTGAAGTTGGCAGCGGTGTCATTCTGGACCCGCTTCCACGCTTGCTCCTTCTTCTCCTTGCATAACCTTCTGACCGCCTTCCTCGCTTCTTTATATCTTTGCCAGGCCTCTCGGTTGGCCTCATTCCTTCGCCAGAGGCCGTATGCCTCTCTCCGTCGCGCAATCGCTTCCCTAAGACTCTCATCAAACCATGCATTAGTAAACCCTGGCATAGTGTCACGGAGCTTCAACAGATTGTAAATGTCGTGGCGACATTCGTCGAGGACTATCGGCTTGAAATCAACCTGAAACCGGGCAAGACGGAAGTCATGCCGATATACGGGCACGCCAAGTCAAAAAAGTCGCCCCCATGCGTGAGGTTCCGGGGCAAGGTTCTCAACGTCACCGACCACTACAAATACCTGGGAGCTCTGCTCACGGACACCCTCTCCGATAAACCGCAAGCGAAGCGGGCGGCGGAAATCACTGTAGCGGGAACGGCTGCCTACTACCCCCTCTGGATTGCCCACGAAGTTCCAGCGCGTCTTCGGCTGATGAATTGGCAGCAAATGGTTGGCGCAAAGTTGCTTTACGCATCGGCTTTTTGGGATCTGCCGGGCGCCAACAAGCTGAGTAAGCTGGAGGGCGCGTTGGTAGCGCCCCTGCGGGTCATCTTGGGTGTTGGTACGCGCACAAGCGGCTGCATCACCAGGGGTTTAGGCCGCACGCCGAGTTTTATCATCCTTGCCAAGGCGGCCCGGCTTCGGTTCCTAGGGCGCATCGAGTTACTGGGCAACACAGCGCTAACACGCAGGCTTTACAACACGGGTCGGTGCAAATGGAAGGAAGATACGGAAAATTTGATCTTAGCAGATCACAGGCTGCGGGAGGGCTTGGATGCGCTCAAGCGGGTCGTGAACGAAGATGGCACGGTAGATGATAAGGACTGGCGGGCCGCTCTGGCGAACTGGAACGAGGTGGTAAAGCAATGGTCTGTCCGGCAGGAAGTAGCTGGCTGGGAGCGGCAGGCTAAGCCCTCTGATGGGCTTAGGGTGCTGCTTAGCCAGATGTCTTCCCGCTCTGCTTTCCCACGGTGGCGGGCGCTGGAGGGGGGAAGTCACAACCTTATCAGAAGGCGATTGTTGAGCTGCAACAATCGCCTTCGCCTCTACCGATCCAAATTTGGCTCATGCTCGCCGGACTGCTCAAGCTGTTTCGCCTTGTGTGGCACTGAGGTTAACGAGTCGTTACGTCACTTCCTGCTGCATTGCCCAACGTTTGCGAGCTCTCGTGAGGCACTGTTTAAGTTTATCGATGAGGCGCAAGCCCGGCAGCCCCTCATGCTGAATCGAGGAGGGCTTTATCACAGGGAACTGCGGGAGGCGGAGGAGGAGATGTGGCTCTTCAAAGAGGAATGGCTGAAGGGGGAGGATGAAAAGATGGCGGCGATGCTCGGCGTTTTGTTTATCCCTGTCCCAGAAGAGGTGGAGGAAGAGTTAGGAAGGTTTGTTGCCACCATCTGGAAGGAGTGGGAGGAGTTGGAGGCGCAGATCAGGGAGGCAGAGGGGGCGGAGGAGGAGGAGGAGGTGATCGACCTCACGGTCGTTCAGGAGGTGGGTAGAAGGAGGGGAAGGCCTAGTCAGGTAGAATGTCTGGCTAGATCTCTTGTAGGTGGAGGTCAGCGCAGCGTCGCGGACTTCTTCTCGGCAGATAACTCCTCTCACTCCTTGCACCCACTTGCACATGCACAGCACGCTCATTTGCACATTGCACCGCCAGTCGAGTCTTTGGAGCGGAGCGCGTCACCGAACGGCTCCGTGCTACCAATGGAGGCACATGTCCGACAGGATCAAAGGCCAATTGACTGATAAGTCTATTATTATTATTATTATTATTATTATTATTATTAGGGAGTACATAGGCCATCGGTCCCTTTCCATGGGCTGATTGGTATAAAGCTCCTAGAGTAATGTTCTATGCCGTCACTTCCTTTATTCCACCGATTGGTGTGGAGACTTTCCTTATGGAATGGAGGACTGGATGCACATGGCCTTTTGGCTCAGCAATTGGCAGGAGATACATTATTATTATTATTATTATTATTATTATTACTATTATTACTATTATTACTATTATTATTATTATTATCATTATTATTATTACTACTACTACTACTACTATTATTATTATTATTATTATTATTATTACTATTATTGGACACCGTGATAGCCCAGTGGTCAAGTTCTACCATCTGGGCCCTGTCGCCAGTTCGATTCCCGTCGGTGCCACCAGTATTTTCATTGAACATACCGCTCCGTCTGGACCAGTATTTTCATTGAACATACCGGTCCGTCTGGAAGTGTTGGAACTGCCCTTGCGGGGGTGTCATTAGAGCTTATCGTCAATTCTTCGTACTCCCCTCACGGGTGAGACGATGGAGGCGCATGTGCAGAAATGCATCAGCCATTGACAGAGAAGCACTATTATTATTATTATTATCACTATTATTATTATTACTATTATTATTATTATTATGGACACCGTGATAGCCCAGTGGTCAAGTTCTACCATCCGGGCCTTGTCGCCAGTTCGATTCCCGTCGGTGCCACCATTATTTTCATTGAACATACCGGTCCGTCTGGAAGTGTTGGAACTGCCCTTGCGGGGGTGTCATTAGAGCCTATCGTCAATTCTTCGTACTCCCCTCACGGGTGAGACGATGGAGGCGCATGTGCAGATTTGCATCAGCCATTGACAGAGAAGCACTATTATTATTATTATTATTATTATTATTATTATTGTTATTATTATTATTATTATTATTGTTATTGTTATTATTGTTATTTATTATTATTATTATTATTATTATTATTATTATTATTATTATTATTATTATCCCTGAAAGGTGTTAGTAAAGTGGGTGGGGGGTTTGGGGGGAGGGGGAAAATGAAAATTGTGTACCCTCCCTACTACTACTACTACTACTAATAATAATAATAATAATAATAATAATAATAATAATAATAATAATAATAATAATAGTAGTAGTAGTAGTAGTAGTAGTAATAATAATAATAATAATAATAATAATAATAATAATAATAGTGCTTCTCTGTCAATGGCTGATGCATTTCTGCACATGCGCCTCCATCGTCTCACCCGTGAGGGGAGTACGAAGAATTGACGATAAGCTCTAATGACACCCCCGCAAGGGCAGTTCCAACACTTCCAGACGGGCCGGTATGTTCAATGAAAATACTGGTCCAGACGGATCGGTATGTTCAATGAAAATACTGGTGGCACCGACGGGAATCGAACTGGCGACAGGGCCCAGATGGTAGAACTTGACCACTGGGCTATCACGGTGTCCATAATAATAATAATAATAATAATAATAATAGGCTTCCTCAGACTATAGCATCAGATCCAGATCCTGGACATGTGCCTCCATTGGGTCACCGGGGTCAGCCGATCCCAACGCATTGTCAGAACACCAAACAGACATAGCAGCAACAGCAACAGCAGGGGCAGATGGGGGCTGTGAAGTGCATGAAGAGCTAGATGCGAGGGTGTTAGCTGAAGAGAAGAACTCCGAGACACTACGCTGCGCTCCCGAACCCCTCTCTCTAGCCAGGACGTCCACTCTGCGCGGACGGCCGCGCCGCGCAACATCAACGTCACTTGGGGGAGAGGGTGGGACAGAAGCTGATGGAACCTCAGTGAGGTCAATCACCTCCTCGCCCCCATCCTCCACCCCAAGCTCCTCCCTTTTACCCTCCCTAGCAGACCAACACTCAGACACATATGATCCAAACAACACATCCAACTTTGGAGGGGGACGCAACGCTGTAACCCCTAACAACGCAGCAAGCCTAAAGTTACTGCGGAAGCGCGACTTCCCCTGAAAAAACTTACAAAACAATCGTGATTGATCCACAGGCGACATATCATCCCAACCCTGCCGCACAGAGCCCTCCCGCTCCCGCCCAAGCAACACATCCTCCACCACAACCTCACCGCCTACGACCTCACCACCCTCCTCACTCCCTCCATCCCCCTCAGCAGCCCCCACAGCCATGCCACCGAGCCTCTGCATACTCAGCAACAGCTGCTTACGTCTCCCCTCATGCATGGGGCAATCCCATAAGAAGTGCGCAAGGGACTCATTGACATCATCATGACAACAGAAGCAGCGAGGGGACATGCCACTGACCAACTTGCTGCGGTACAACCGAAGGCGGTTGTTGCAGCTGAGCAACCTTCTCCGAAGCAGATTATAATGCGCATCATCAAGGGCTACCCATCTTGGGAACTCCTTAGTTCCAAAGACTTGTCTTAGGATGACTCGCAGGCCATCAGTAAGATCGCTGCCTGCCTCTCGCTTGTCCCACATCAGTTGCTGCACCATCTTGACGTCCTGCTGAAGGGCCCACTTGTCCACAGTCGAACTCCAACCCTCGAGGTCCTTCTCTGAGCTATTTAGGAGCTCCGGAAGCCCTTGTTGTAGATCCATTGAGTCCCTGATAGCGCCTTCGGCCTCCGCAGTCCAGTCGGATTTGACTTGAGATGCGATGACAGGAAATCGCTTCTCCGGTAGAACACGCAGCCGTCCATAGAACTTCAGTTGCGCCGCCCGCCGCAAACGCTCCGCACTCAAAGAGCGCGCCAGAAAGAGTGTAATCCACTTGCTTGTCTTAGGGCTGATGCCGAGAATCATCCTCATGGGGCGCAGCATTGCTGCCTCCAGCTTGGTGAGCTGCGATACGGGGGCACGCCAGACATCGAAGGCGTACTTCAGCTTGGCCCCCACAAGTTGATTCCAGCACATGAGACGATACCTAGCTTGTATCTCACCTGCACACCACAACGAGTACCAACCTGCGGTGGCGACTTCAGTGACACGCGTAGCCCGCAGGGCCTGCTCCTTCCACTTCAGGTCGTCGGTGATAACCACTCCCAGGTACTTGTACTGACTGGTGACACAAAGCTTCTGGCCGCGAAACCACACCACGGGCTCACCTCGCTCCCTGATACTTGGTCGTTTCGCCTTGCTCGACGTGTAAATGGGCATGATTTCCGTCTTGCCGGGCTTCAAGTTGACTTCCAGCCGGTAATCTTCCGCGAACTTGGCCACAACATTGACCATCTTCTGGAGCTCGGTGCGACTGTGAGCGATGAGGGCCACGTCGTCCGCGTATAGAAGTGCCTTGATGTCGTTCAGCCGCTTCACATCCGTGATCTTGAGGGCACTCGCCAGCCGATCACACAGCTCATCCATAAAGACGTTGAAGAGTGTGGGAGAGAGAGGGGAACCCTGTTGGACGCCTACACCCTCCAGTACTTCGGGGGTGAGTGCTCCATCAACTAGCACTTGCGACGAAGTCTGCTCGTAGCACCTGCGTAGCGTGCGCCAGAACTTGCCCCTTACACCTAGCTTCCAGAGCCTCTCAAATAGGCCATCTCTCCAAACAGACGGGAAAGCCTTGCGTAGATCGACGAACAGGACATACGACTCCCGCTTCTGCTGCTGACGCCCCTTCAACCTCTGCCAAAGGGTAAAGACCTGATCCGTAGTGCTACGCCCCGGGCGGAAGCCTCCCTGCTCTGGACGTAGCTTATCCGGGCCATCTACGAAGAGCGTTAGACGAGTAGCTAATAAGGACAGATACATCTTACCAAGGCAACTAATAATCGAGATATCCCTCCAGTTGTCAGGATCCGTAGGATCCCCACCCTTGGGGATATTGACGATGATTCCCTTGCCCCAAGCTTTTGGAGTCCTCTCGGCTTCTCGAATCCAGTTGAAGTACTGCGTTAAGTAGCCATTGATGTAGGCGCCGCCATACTTGAGCATCTCGTTCTTCACTTTGTCCTCGCCACAAGCTTTGTGGTTATTCAGGGCACGTTGCCTTGCAAGGACCTCCTCTTGCGTGAACGGCTTGTCCAGCTCTTCGCAAGTGTCTTCACCTACTTCGTGCTCCTTCATAGCCCGGGCCACCTCATCTCTGAAGCGATCGTTCCAGTGGAACTGCCGCTTAGCTTCGGCTTCCTCCCACTCCAGCGAGCCTGCTTCTGCACAGCACTCCACCACAACAGCCGCACTTGCCGGATTTTTCCGTGGCTTCACCGAATTTTTCCGAAATTCCTCCCACCGAGCGACCTTTTCCGGCAGCGTACACGCCAGTGAGCCATCCTCCCTTTGCACCGGCGCGGAGACCTTCGTTCTGCGTGCCCCGCCAAGCCGCTTCGCGAGTAGCCAAAAGCGCTTTGAGGATTGTTCGCGTTGACATTTGACCGCTTCTTCCTGCACTTGCTTGAAGGAGGCGGACTTCTTGGCCCGAGTTGCCTTCCGAATTTGCTTGCGGAGCCGTAGCCAATTCAGACGGGCTTCCGCATTCGATTCATCCCTCCTGTATGCTGCGTAGGCCTCCCGGCGCTGCTGAATGAGCTCCTTTAGCTCCCCGTCGAACCAATTGTTGGTGAAACGGGGTCGTATACATCTGGAGCCAAGGACCCGGTGCGCCGCCATTCGGAAGGACTGCGCCACTCGCTCGGTGACGTCATCTACCACCCGTTGGCTGTCGGCACCACCCGATAGGTCAAGCTCAGGCAGCTGATGCACTCCAAGCTTCTGTAGGCAATGCTGGAATACGTCATCGAACTTGTCGCGTAGATAATCCAGCGCTTGCTTCGCAGCGTGATCATTACCCGAGACACCAGCACCAATAAGCTTATCAACACGAAAGGACCTGTAAGGTTTCGCAGCCCGCTTTGGCCGGCGCTGGCCGCTCCAGGTCAGTTCGGCCCATACTGCCTTGTGGTCCGTATCAAGATCATCTTCGCATACTCCGAACTTTGCTCCAGATGCCAAGCCAGGCGACGCGCAGATGTAATCGAGGAGGTGCTTGCCTGTGCCCATGCCGCGCTGCTCACGCCGGGACCACCAGTAGGACCCTTCCACTGGGCACGAGAAGCCGCTCAGATTTCGCAGGCCCGTAGCGACGAGGACAGCCGCGAGTCTCTTGCCGTTCTCCGAACGTACCGGTGCTCCCTTATCATCGACCTCCCCGTGTTGACCGACGATGCCCTCCTCTTTTCGGCTGCATGCCGGCCCGAGCTTCGCGTTGGCATCCGCCACCGTGACCACAAGACCTTTGGCTCCAAAAAAAGCTATAGCTGCCTGCCAGGCCGCATACGCCTCTGACGACTCTTCTTCCTGCGTTTCCTGGGGAAAGTAGCCGTTGCCCACATAGATATCCTGAGCGCCGGTAACACCCGAGGCGATACGCAGCCACACTTGCTGCCGGTGGTCGACGGGGGCTGACACCAGGTTGCAATACGGACCAAGGAAGTTAGCCACCGCGAATAGAACCCCACCCTTGCAGCGATTTTTCTCGCTGACCTCCGCAGGTTTTCCAAAAATCCGGAATCCATCCAGGCTGCATTTGGAAAGTTGCTTCTTGCCCATGCGGTGCTCCTGAGCCCCGATGACTAGCCAGCCTCGTGCTTGTAGAATGATGCCCATTCCGCCGTGCCTACGTTGTCGTATCCCGTTTTACCCTGCCAGTTGTGACTCGCGACGAGTAGCTTGAAGCCGGTATCGAACTGCTTGGAGCGGTGCTTCTTGGCTCGTTTCCGGACCCGACGGCCGCGCTTGGCTTCCGCCCTCGTGCTGCCCCCCTCTGCAGGTGCTTGCGCAGGTTGGTCCCCCACTGCACTGGCCGCCGAATGCAGGGGCACCACATGCATATCAGCACACTCAGACACACACTTAGGTGCATCGGCAGCCAATTCCGAAGACACCACCTGCACATCATCGACACATTCTTCATGCAGAGGCAAGACGCGATATCCCGTCGCAGCTTCCTCCTTCCGGACCGCCGCTTCCCCACGCAGATGGATGCGAATAAGCCTTCGGACACGTTCCCTGTCCCTGAACCTGCGCCCAAGGGCCACATTGACCCCTCTGCCGAAGAATTTGAGATGTTTGAGTTGCTGCAACGCCGTCTGCCTGCTGTCATCGTCCTCGTAGACCAGCTCCAGGTGACGAGACATTCGCTGGCCTTGCCACTCCATTACCGGGACCACCAGACCAAGACCGCTCATTTTGGAGGCGATCTCCTGTAGATTGGCGCGTTCTGAGAGCCCCCAGACAATCAGATTACGCCCGTCCTTGTCGTACCGATCTACCCGCCGGTACCGTCGAGGCGGCGGTGCCATCTGCCACATAGCGCCGCTCGCCTTATGTTGAAGCGCCAACCCGTGTGCCAGGTTTGGGGAGGAAGGATGAGGCGCAGCTAAGATAGCCTCTCCACGTGGTTCAGGAATTCCGTCATATACGCGAGCCCTCATCCTCCCATCCTGGGACATCGGGCCAGAGCCCGTCGAAGAGGCATTCCCACGGGGATTGTCCAGGTCTTCGGCGATTCTACCTTGTCCCATAAGGGCCACAGTGGTAGCTCCGTGCTTCGCATATTTGTAATCCATTGAGAGTAGTAGACGGCCAATGTCGCTGGCCATCACCGCCGCGCCTCTTTACGCCGAGGAAAGCGCCCGTCCATGCAAATAGCATCGGCGGTATCTGCAACACACACTACACGCATTTCCGCCGGTGTCACTGGACGCAGCCGCGTCGCTTCGTGCCCTTCGGCGCCCGCCAGCACCCCCCAGCGTCGCCAGAACCTGCCTCACGCACTACACACACTCTCCATCGCATCGCCAACGCCTCTACTCTCATGCCTTATGGACTTTCAGCTGCTCCTAACAATACACATCATGAGGTACGGGTGTCCCCGAGTGGAGCCAGATCGGACGGCGTGCCGCTGAAACTCCTTCCCCCACGTGGGTATAGAAGGCGCGAACCTAGCGGTACCTATAGGGTCTTACAGACAAGTATAGTAATCCCAGCCGAAGCTGCTCAGTTAGAAATGCAACGGTGGAGGGTGTGAATGCATGGGGCAAGGCACGGCAACGCAGCAAGGCACAGGCAAGGCATTGGGACCGACTGAAGCCCCTCTCCAACGTGTGCTCATCATGTGTTCCAGTTAGGCAACCCCGAAGAAGCGAAGATAGGGAGGAGACAAAACCCAGATATGATGAAGATAGGATTAACATGAAGCCGAAATGGAGCCGAGTTGGAACAGGTCAACTCAGCCCCATCTCGGCTCAATGTGAATCCTATCTTCAACCCATCTCGGTACTGTTTCCTCCGAATGCTCACCTCAACAAGATCACCAAACCGGAACTGGAAGCCCCCAGGCATTTACTCGGCAGGAAATTCGGCGAAAATGGGCTAACCAGGAAACCAGACCCAAACCAACAGCCAAGAAAAACGAGCCAACCAACAATCCAACAGACAACCCCACAACCTGCCTGGCCGAACCCCTACCGAGTAAATGCCCAGTTGAGAGTTGCGCATATCCCGGTGACCGCCCTCCCCAAGCGGTCACCTTCGTGGGGAGAGGCCCAACCACCTCCTCTTCCCATGGAGTGCCATCTTGTGCACCCCTCCAGAATAATAATAATAATAATAATAATAATAGTGCTTCTCTGTCAATGGCTGATGCATTTCTGCACATGCGCCTCCATCGTCTCACCCGTGAGGGGAGTACGAAGAATTGACGATAAGCTCTAATGACACCCCCGCAAGGGCAGTTCCAACACTTCCAGACGGGCCGGTATGTTCAATGAAAATACTGGTCCAGAAATAGACCGGTATGTTCAATGAAAATACTGGTGGCACCGACGGGAATCGAACTGGCGACAGGGCCCAGATGGTAGAACTTGACCACTGGGCTATCACGGTGTCCAATAATAATAATAATAATAATAATAATAATAATAATAATAATAATAGTGCTTCTCTGTCAATGGCTGATGCATTTCTGCACATGCGCCTCCATCGTCTCACCCGTGAGGGGAGTACGAAGAATTGACGATAAGCTCTAATGACACCCCCGCAAGGGCAGTTCCAACACTTCCAGACGGGCCGGTATGTTCAATGAAAATACTGGTCCAGAAATAGACCGGTATGTTCAATGAAAATACTGGTGGCACCGACGGGAATCGAACTGGCGACAGGGCCCAGATGGTAGAACTTGACCACTGGGCTATCACGGTGTCCAATTAATAATAATAATAATAATAATAATAATAATAATAATAATAATAATAATAATAATATACTTCCTCTAAGGCATACTGATGCAGCTGATGGCACGATCCGTTTCCGGACATGAGCCTCCATGCCCTTGTTCGAGGTGCTCCATCCCCACCTAGTCAGTCTCTCGACTGATTATAGGGGCCACGGATGGAGCTCCTGAGGGCAAGACTACACTAAGCCGAGGTTATTCCGCAGTCCCAACAACCTCTTGCAAAACGTTGCCGCATGTGCAAGTGCGTACACCAAGCATGGTTGCCTATAACTACCTCAAAACCCCACCCATAACAATTTGGTATCGCTGGGTCCACGGCTATCAACCGGCATAGCGGAGTTTAAGATCTTCGACAGGCGCCCAACGACCCTCCTCCCCAGCATCATCCACCAAATGGTTTTGAGTTGGCATCACAGTTTAACGCCGTAAGGCATTGGGCTGATAATAATAATAATAATAATAATAATAATAATAATAATAATAATAATAATAATAATAAGGCTTCCTCAGACTATAGCATCAGATCCAGATCCTGGACATGTGCCTCCATTGGGTCACCGGGGTCAGCCGATCCCAACGCATTGTCAGAACACCAAACAGACATAGCAGCAACAGCAACAGCAGGGGCAGATGGGGGCTGTGAAGTGCATGAAGAGCTAGATGCGAGGGTGTTAGCTGAAGAGAAGAACTCGGAGACACTACGCTGCGCTCCCGAACCCCTCTCTCTAGCCAGGACGTCCACACTGCGCGGACGGCCGCGCCGCGCAACATCAACGTCACTTGGGGGAGAGGGTGGGACAGAAGCTGATGGAACCTCAGTGAGGTCAATCACCTCCTCGCCCCCATCCTCCACCCCAAGCTCCTCCCTTTTACCCTCCCTAGCAGACCAACACTCAGACACATATGATCCAAACAACATCCAACTTTGGAGGGGGACGCAACGCTGTAACCCCTAACAACGCAGCAAGCTTAAAGTTACTGCGGAAGCGCGATTTCCCCTGAAAAAGCTTACAAAACAATCGTGATTGATCCACAGGCGACATATCATCCCAACCCTGCCGCACAGAGCCCTCCCGCTCCCGCCCAAGCAACACATCCTCCACCACAACCTCACCGCCTACGACCTCACCACCCCTCACTCCCTCCATCCCCCTCAGCACCCCCTACAGCCATGCCACCGAGCCTCTGCATACTCAGCAACAGCTGCTTACGTCTCGCCTCATGCATGGGGCAATCCCATAAGAAGTGCGCAAGGGACTCATTGACATCATCATGACAACAGAAGCAGCGAGGGGACATGCCACTGACCAACTTGCTGCGGTACAACCGAAGGCGGTTGTTGCAGCTGAGCAACCTTCTCCGAAGCAGATTATAATGCGCATCATCAAGGGCTACCCATCTTGGGAACTCCTTAGTTCCAAAGACTTGTCTTAGGATGACTCGCAGGCCATCAGTAAGATCGCTGCCTGCCTCTCGCTTGTCCCACATCAGTTGCTGCACCATCTTGACGTCCTGCTGAAGGGCCCACTTGTCCACAGTCGAACTCCGACCCTCGAGGTCCTTCTCTGAGCTATTTAGGAGCTCCTGAAGCCCTTGTTGTAGATCCATTGAGTCCCTGATAGCGCCTTCGGCCTCCGCAGTCCAGTCGGATTTGACTTGAGATGCGATGACAGGAAATCGCTCCTCCGGTAGAACACGCAGCCGTCCATAGAACTTCAGTTGCGCCGCCCGCCGCAAACGCTCCGCACTCAAAGAGCGCGCCAGAAAGAGTGTAATCCACTTGCTTGTCTTAGGGCTGATGCCGAGAATCATCCTCATGGGGCGCAGCATTGCTGCCTCCAGCTTGGTGAGCTGCGATACGGGGGCGCGCCAGACATCGAAGGCGTACTTCAGCTTGGCCCCCACAAGTTGATTCCAGCACATGAGACGATACCTAGCTTGTATCTCACCTGCGCACCACAACGAGTACCAACCTGCGGTGGCGACTTCAGTGACACGCGTAGCCCGCAGGGCCTGCTGCTTCCACTTCAGGTCGTCGGTGATAACCACTCCCAGGTACTTGTACTGACTGGTGACACAAAGCTTCTGGCCGCGAAACCACACCACGGGCTCACCTCGCTCCCTGATACTTGGTCGTTTCGCCTTGCTCGACGTGTAAATGGGCATGATTTCCGTCTTGCCGGGCTTCAAGTTGACTTCCAGCCGGTAATCTTCCGCGAACTTGGCCACAACATTGACCATCTTCTGGAGCTCGGTGCGACTGTGAGCGATGAGGGCCACGTCGTCCGCGTATAGAAGTGCCTTGATGTCGTTCAGCCGCTTCACATCCGTGATCTTGAGGGCACTCGCCAGCCGATCACACAGCTCATCCATAAAGACGTTGAAGAGTGTGGGAGAGAGAGGGGACCCCTGTTGGACGCCTACACCTCCAGTACTTCGGGGGTGAGTACTCCATCAACTAGCACTTGCGACGAAGTCTGCTCGTAGCACCTGCGTAGCGTGCGCCAGAACTTGCCCCTTACACCCAGCTTCCAGAGCCTCTCAAATAGGCCATCTCTCCAAACAGACGGGAAAGCCTTGCGTAGATCGACGAACAGGACATACGACTCCCGCTTCTGCAGCTGACGCCCCTTCAACCTCTGCCAAAGGGTAAAGACCTGATCTGTAGTGCGACGCCCCGGGCGGAAGCCTCCCTGCTCTGGACGTAGCTTATCCGGGCCATCCACGAAGAGCGTTAGACGAGTAGCTAATAAGGACAGATACAGCTTACCAAGGCAACTAATAGTCGAGATATCCCTCCAGTTGTCAGGATCCGTAGGATCCCCACCCTTGGGGATATTGACGATGATTCCCTTGCCCCAAGCTTTTGGAGTCCTCTCGGCTTCTCGAATCCAGTTGAAGTACTGCGTTAAGTAGATGTAGCGCGCCATACTTGAGCATCTCGTTCTTCACTTTGTCCTCGCCACAAGCTTTGTGGTTATTCAGGGCACGTTGCCTTGCGATGACCTCCTCTTGCGTGAACGGCTTGTCCAGCTCTTCGCAAGTGTCTTCACCTACTTCGTGCTCCTTCATAGCCCGGGCCACCTCATCTCTGAAGCGATCGTTCCAGTGGAACTGCCGCTTAGCTTCGGCTTCCTCCCACTCCAGCGAGCCTGCTTCTGCACAGCACTCCACCACAACAGCCGCACTTGCCGGATTTTTCCGTGGCTTCACCGAATTTTTCCGAAATTCCTCCCACCGAGCGACCTTTTCCGGCAGCGTACACGCCAGTGAGCCATCCTCCCTTTGCACCGGCGCGGAGACCTTCGTTCTGCGTGCCCCGCCAAGCCGCTTCGCGAGTAGCCAAAAGCGCTTTGAGGATTGTTCGCGTTGACATTTGACCGCTTCTTCCTGCACTTGCTTGAAGGAGGCGGACTTCTTGGCCCGAGTTGCCTTCCGAATTTGCTTGCGGAGCCGTAGCCAATTCAGACGGGCTTCCGCATTCGATTCATCCCTCCTGTATGCTGCGTAGGCCTCCCGGCGCTGTTGAATGAGCTCCTTTAGCTCCCCGTCGAACCAATTGTTGGTGAAACGGGGTCGTATACATCTGGAGCCAAGGACCCGGTGCGCCGCCATTCGGAAGGACTGCGCCACTCGCTCGGTGACGTCATCTACCACCCGTTGGCTGTCGGCACCACCCGATAGGTCAAGCTCAGGCAGCTGATGCACTCCAAGCTTCTGTAGGCAATGCTGGAATACGTCATCGAACTTGTCGCGTAGATAATCCAGCGCTTGCTTCGCAGCGTGATCATTACCCGAGACACCAGCACC